>PVHY01001447.1:0-44067 GCA_004024945.1 Uropsilus gracilis
AAAAAAAAAAAAAAAAAAATTACCTGCTTACCTTTCCTTGTCTGTCCTTTTCTGATCTCTCAGAACATTTTCAGTTTCTTTTCCAAATATGTTCCGTGTGCTGTTGTGGTTGGGCCCTGTGACCAACTCTGAGGAACTTCGTTTCAGATTTTCTCAAAGCTTCATTCATTGTTACTCAGTTTTCTCAAAACTTCCATTATCTAGAAACCGCCATTTCCCCAAAATGTTTGACAATGGATCCTCCTTTTCTGCCAGGATGTAGCTACTCATCTCTTGGAAAGTTTTTGAGGACTCTTATTTTCAAATTAGTTGAGGTATATGTTTGAAAAAAACTTAAACTCCAGAAAGATACTTTGAGTGTGCATTATTTGATGATCTGTTTGCTGAGCATGAAACAGAAAGTTCCCTACATAAGAGAAGGTCACTAGATTTTATCCTGTGGCTACACAAACCAAAAAAAAAAAATCCTTAATATCTTGAACTTTGCTCTGTCAGACAGCTGTTTAGAAACTGAGAGTCACAGTAGATTGTCAGAATGGATTTTTGCCTTTTAAAATAGATAGTTTGAAAAAGAGCTAAAATTATCATTAACCTGAAAGAATTAAAGCACCACGGAGGCTTTAAAAATACTGCATAGACCTGGTGAGTCAGATCTGCCTGAGCATTCAGGTTATGGCCATGAAAGAGGACATACCGGCTGTAGTGTTACCAGTTTGTCTCTCTCAGCAACAACCTGGCATGCAGACATCTTGCAGATAAATGAGGAAAGATCGTCTATTTCCAGTGGCACAAGTCATTCTTTAAACCAGGGTGTCATATCTGGTTATGGAGTCAGCACTTTATAGCGCAAAGTCCTGGATTAGGATTCCTGAGTAAACATCTTTTGTAGGCTGGCTCTCAGTTTTCAACTGTTCTACATTCACTAATTCAGCTCTCTCCACCTGTCTCAGCAAAGTTCTCCTGTTGGAATACCTTTTCTTCTTTCTGCCTGCCACATTCAAGCTCAGTCAGTCTGGTTGGCTCTTAAAATAAATGGCTTACTAGCCATTTTCTATATCTCACTGAATGATAGGACTGTTATAATCTAAGAGAGTTGGGCAGTTATTTGTATTTTGTAAGGAAATCTGAGCAGAAGAATGGTTCCCCCCCCCCCACAGGTACTTGGTGAACACAGCATTTGACCTTCACCTTTGCTTTTGATTTCAGAGGCCACGTTGGCATCTGTGGGTATGTGTATCCTCTGCCAGTTCCTCTCACAGGGACTCTGAAAGGAGTTGTAAATGAGGGGCTCTCTAGGGCTGTGAACAGTGATGGATAACACCAAGTTTGTAGATGCAGATTCAGGATATCAAGAAGTTGCTGGCAACAGTTGTTTTAGTCTTCTTTTCATAGGACTCTTGATTTATGTAACCTGTTAACTTGCACTTGTTAATCCAGTAGAGTTAATAAATTATTAATTATTCAGAGGGATTCTGGTAGTTTACTCCTTCCTCCCTTGTCTCAGTTGTTTATTAGGAAATGATTGGCCAGAATTAGCAAGTCTTTGCCCATGGAGAGAAGATCTGGCTAGGTTCCTTGATCTTGGAACTGTAGTTGTGTCTGTGTGATCCTGTTTTCTTGTGAATTTTCATGAGAAGAGGTTACTATCCTCTGTATGTGTGTTTGTGTGTGTGTGTGTGTGTGTGTAGGTTGGAAAATGGAAAATTAATATTCAATACTTATTTGGTATTTTTGCCTTTTGTTTTTTATTGTTTGTTTTTTGTTTGTTTTTACACTTTGAAAGGACAGGTTTATTAGGAAAAAAAGAAAGAAACAGAAAGCCATCTGCATAGTCACAGATGGGCAGGAGATTTCTTAATTGATAAATTTCTATTACAGAAAGACTCTTAGGGAGTTAATAAAACAAAAAAATTCCTGAAATAATTATGGCCCCAATAATTATGGGCCAATCTTCACTGATGGCCTTATCCCACTTAATAACTTTCAATATCCCAGGTACCATTTAAAGATTAACATACTTTTTTGGTAGCTGGGGAAGTTAAGCTCATGTTTCAGGATTTCTGTGATTATAATTTTTACAATTTCAGTTGTATTATTTCATTTTTTTCAGGGAGGAGATTGTCAGGTAAATGATTTGGTCAGGCTTTTTCCCCTATTAGTCTGTGACCAGCACCTGTAGTTCTGTGTCTAAGCCATGATTGTCCAGCCCAGTTGGTGTGTTGCATGTCTAAGTGTGCACACTTGGGCCTAAATGGCTCGGAGGGCATGACAGAGCAGGAGAGCGGGTGTAGGCTAGAGCACCAGAGAATGCTGAGGGGACACAGGAAAGGGTGTGAAGATTCCTGGGGGATGGGGGACTCACCTGATACTTAAAATTCTTACTACTTAGAATGACATACCATGAGCAATAAGGCAGGAAGTCTGAATCTGTGTGTGTGTGAGCATCACGCACATGTGTGATCATAGCTGTGTACTGCTCATGATTGATTTGAACCCATGATTAATTTTTTTATTATTCTTATTATTTTAAAATATACAATTTTTTGAACCCATGTTTTAAAAACCATTTTGCTTTGGTAAAAATTCCCTGATTGGATCCTGCAGTAGAACTTAAATCTTCCCAGCACACACTGTGTGCTTCTCTTGAGGCCAGGATATGCATGGCCTTGCATGCTCATTCTCTGTGGTAGGGCTTATTTCTCTGTAGACTGTCAGCAAGTCATCCTTGTGGATGGGAATGGATTTGCCACTCAAGATTCCAGATCGTTCTTTCCCCAGGTTACAAAGGCATGGAGCGCCCTGATGGAACCACCACGCTGTACGGCTCTGTCAAACATCTGCTCCTTTTGGAAATGAAAATAATTTCCCATCAGTCAAGTCAATGAAATGTATGTGGGCTGATCAGCAGCTCGACTGTGCCAGTTCCCACTGTGATGTGAGTGCACAGGTGGAATAGAATGTTTACTGATAAATCTGGGAAGCCGACACGGTCCTCGGTTTCTTTCTTCCAGTCTCTGGGAAACGGACACAGCCTAACTTGACACCTTCTGATGACTGTTTTCGCAAGCTGGGACGGCCCTAAAAATCATCCCCACACCCCACTTCCTCCACATATATCTGAAACTCATCCCTTGCTCCACACCCCACTTCCTCCACACGTGTCCGAGTCTCAGAACCTTCTCCAGCTCCACCTCTGTTTCTGCCCTCATTGCCTCTGTGCTCCCTCTGGTGCTTAAGCTCAGACTGCACCTTGGCTGGTGCAGAGGGCAACCCCCAGGGCAACTTTTACATTCTGCAAGGCAGGTCCAAGGTCCAGGAGAGTTTTAAGTATCTTTCAAAATTGGGAGGTAGCACAGAAAAAGAATCAGAGAAGACAGCCAGCAATGAGAAGACCCTGATAGACCTCAAATGAGTGGGGACTGACTCCCAGCTCAAAGACTGCAAACCTACCACCATGGTCTACCATGTCCCAGGAACATGGTCCCTCCCCCTGCAAGAGGACACTGCCACCGAGAAGGAAGAGACCAATGGACTCAACATAAATCAACAGACAACAAGAAGAGAGGAGTCTGAGGGAACAGAGGGTGTGTCAGGGGAAGGGGAAGGCCTTCAGCTACCATTCACCTGTGCTAATCTAGCCTGAATTACAGCCATCGTTATACCAATCCAGACCTAACTTCTAATTTACATTTTTATCAAGAACAAGGGGGTCATGAGAACATCCTGTGTCCATGCCAGCCCCCCACCCCCTGCCTCAATATACACATGGGCTGCTGCTGCTCTTTCTGTCTCTGACTTGTCGCTTCAGATATCACCAAACCGAGGTCGTTCACTCCTAACCTGCCTGTACCACCTCTGTTGGTGCTCAGCTGGGTGTATATTTTGCGCCCCCATCTTCCATGTAGTCCTCTCTGAAGAGTCTCCTTTGTTCACCAAACTGGTCACTGTTTTATCACATGACCTGTTGTGACAGGGAGGGATGGAAGGAGGGAGGGGGAGGGCGAGGGGGAGAGAGAAGGGGGATGCTTCCTCTTTGTCTCCATCATTTCAAGACCAGGAAAAGTAAGGGATGTTCGGGTGCCCCCAGCCTTGAATATCTTGGGGCTTTGCAAAATGTTTATCTTCATAGACGGCACCAAGCCAGAACTTTCTTGAAACTTAACCCAGGAATACAACAGCTCTGAAACCTTGTCTGTTTAGAATGGGAAGACAAGTGTTAGATAACCATCAGCTGTGCTGTTTGGCTGCTCAGCTTGACAGTCCGTTTCTCTTCCCTGTCTACTCTCAGGTGTATTTTTTTACACTGAGCTTCACTTTTGGTGTTCGGTTACATGGAAATCTCTGAGAATCAGTTCTGTGCTGCTGAGGGCTTTTAGCTGAAGGAATTTTTTTTAATAGTTGATGGGATACTTTCTTTATCTGGCTGCCCACGCCATGTGCAGCTCTTGGAGTCTAGTGAGATAATCTGATTTTTTTTTTTTTAATTCTCCCTGAATTGCAAAATGATGCTCCTTTTAGGAATGTGTTTTCAGAGTCAGGAAATTACCATGGAAGCTTAGCTCAGATCAGAAAACATAATACTTTTTGTGCCCTATTATTTTTATTCTAAGAGAAGCCAGAGATTCTTGAACAAGTTAAGCTGTCACTGGCATTTGGGAGTTGGTAAAAGACGGGGTGTGGGTTCTGCAGTTTTTGTTTCCCATGGTTGAGTAATCAGTCTCCTGATGCCACAGTAAAAATTCTCACTGGTATCTAAGTTGGAATTTATTTGGTTGTTCCACACCTTTGTCAATAATTACATTTTCTACATTCTAGTTTATTATTATTTTTCATGCCAAGCATTCTTTAAGACTTTCATAAATATTTATTGAGTGCTCGCTTGTGGGAGGGAAGTGGGAAAGAGTGTGGACGATATGGACAATGAAGTCACTCATCTTGGTGGTGTTCACAGGTCCCCCTTTATCAACCTGGTGGGGGGAGGGGAGGATGTAAGTTCTCAAGACTCAGGATGTAAGACTCAAGACTACCTGAAACTGTGGATAGTTCTAACCCTGTATATAATATTTTTTTCTAGACATAAACACTTAAAGTTTAATTTATAAATGATCACGTAAGAGATGGATAGTAATCAGAATGATAACAATATACTATAATAAATGTTACAAGAATGTGACATCTCTCTTACTGACTCTGTCTCTGGTTCTCAGAATAATCCTATGGTATGTAGCTAATGTTTAAGGACCAAGGTTAACTAAAACTAAAGCTATAGAAAGCAAAGCTGTGAGTGGGGCGACTGTTCTCTGTTAGCAAGAGGGGGGAAATCCTTGTTCCACACACTTGAGGTGTTGAGCTATTAGCTTTTGCTCTAAGCGAGAACTTGGAGGAATGTTTACAATGGTGCCACCAACCACGTTTCTGAGCCCTGACCTCCCATGTACTGCCCTTATTGTCACTTGGCCGTTGCCTTGGTGTAGATCACGGTCTGGTTCCCGAATAGCCAGCTGGGTACTGTCCTCACTTCCAGATAAGAAGCTGAGACTCAGGCACTGTGTCACTGTCACTTGCTTGCCAAGTATGTGCAAGAGTAAAAGCCAGTCTGGTTTTGGCTTCCCATCTGTCTGTTGTTTCTGTAACATTTTTTTTAATGCAGCCAAGAAAATAACATCTGAGTCTGCACTGTTATCTCCCCTTCAGAGTAAGTTCGTCCTAGTATTGTAGTCTTTATCCAGAGAGGAAAGGCAATTTGAACAACTCTTCTTGTCTTTCATCTCTAGGAAGGGAAAGCTGCTTTGAGAAGTAGCTTGGTGCCTTATTTAAGGGTAATCTACCCGTGCTTATCCAGAAAGTCATTTCAAACTTAAACCTGAGTATTCTTCAGTCTAAAAACCCTGGAGAAAGAGAAAGGAACTTGGCCTACACAAAAAGTGATGTTAACTGCACATTGTGAATGGCAGACAGAAATGCCATTTGAAAGTTGTCAGACTTTATCACATCAACTTAATATTCTTTCTGAATTCCTGTTATGTCTGCAAAATAGTTTTCTCCTACACCAGAAGTTCCAGTAATAAAAATAAAAAATCATATAAGTTTTAGAAGCAGACAGGAAAGGTAGATAAATACGGAATTTTGAAAGGAAATATTCTTTCTGTTTGTCAATGCAAACAAATGTCATGTTCTTTTCCTGAAATAGTTCTGTAAGTATCGTAAAAATAGAAGGGGAAAGTTCTAAATGCCAGGAATTCTTTAATATCCCTTCATTTACAGATATTTCAACTTTCATTCCATGTAATGTACTTTTTTGTGTGTATGTGGCTTCTGACTGGATACGAAGGTGACCATGTGTGCATATACATGAAGAGATAATAGCAGAAGTGTTAAGTTTAATATCTGAATTGTTATCTCATCTTTCCTGGAGTAAATTCTTTCCTCTTCTTTCTCTTCTCACTCACTCAATCTCCCCAAATGGGACTTGATTCAGAAAAATTTCCCCAAAAAATGTGTTAATTATTATTTATCCTAAGATCTTCCTCATAGCACAGTCCCCTTTACTTTCAGTTTTCTTTCCTATGGTTCCACGGAGGGAGAACGGAGTCCCGGAAATATTATGTACTATCAGATATTTTGAGGGAGAGAGAGAAAGTAGGTCAGCACGACGTGGGGAAAAAAGAAGAAATAAAGTGGGAAATAAATAAGAATCTAAAATCTTCAAAAATTTACTCTTTACTCACTCCTTGTTAGCCTAAGCCTTGTGCACTGTCAACCCATTGTAGTGCTCTTGAGAAAGGAAATGTTTGCTTTAGACATTTTGGAGCTATGGGCTTAGAGATGGGTGAAGGTTCTGCTGTAACTGGACCAGCTTCTGAGAGAGGTATCACAAATGTCTCCTTTGAATAAAGAATAAGAATAAGAGGAATAAAGGATGAGGGCTGTGACTCTAGGGGGACTCAGAACAATTTGTTCTGCAAATTATGTGGGGATAGTATATACTGAGGCAGTAAAAGATACATTTAGCTCATAGCAGCCTGGGTCTAACATGGGAACAGAGGTGTTTCAGGATGGTGGATGGTAAGACCCCCTAGGCTAACAACAGGAAAGACAGAAAAGGAATTTGGGGGATACTGGTGCTTCATAGTCTGTGTGGGACTGCAATCCACACTGAAGTCAGGGGTAGGGGGTTCCTGGCTATGAGGGTTTGGTACAAAATTTTATTCTAGCACAAGGTCTTACTGCTTAAAAACTTTGGCAGGTTAACCACATCATACCTTCCATGCAGTGAGAGGACCTTTTTTGCAGTGTCATTCATGACAGTCACCCATTCGTGTCACCAAGTACTTAATGAAGCTAACCATCAGTGATGTTCCTGCAAACCTCTTTATCATTGTTTTTTTTTCTGGAGGCTTTTCCTTGTGATTTTCCTTCTGAAGTGTCTTCTACCCTTTTTCCTTTGCTTCATTTTACTTAAAGTCCCTTGATAAGACTTTATTTGCCTCCAAAGTCACTTCTCTTTGATATTTTAGTGTTGATCTGAAAGTGTAAGTACATCATTCTAGATGTGATTTGACAAGGCAGGATTTCCACATTCATTGGGGTCCTATGTGTGTTGAATATGAGCTCTTCATCTTTATGATGGGAAACCTTTGGGGCTTTTTCTTGAGGAAATGATACCTAGTTATGCCTTTCTGTCCTGTGCTATTTCAAGGATTACTTTAAACAAAGTCAGGGTCTAGTATATACCTCACCCATGGAATTTGAGAAGTTTCTACCTATGGTAATACTTATTATTTCACTTATTCCTAGGAAATACATGCCTGTTTGAATTTTTCTCAGTCTACTAATATAAAGCCACAGTCCACCCCCAATTCAGTTAAAGTAACCACTTTTTTTTATAGCCCACAGGCCTGTGAATCCACTAATTTTAGCAGAACTTGAGCCAGATTGGATAGAAAACACTAAAACTAGAAATTGAACATATAGAAATAGTTTTGTGTCTGCAGTAGAAAGCAGTAATAGAATTTATTGTTTCTGTGTTGCATTATGTGCTGAATGTTAATCTGTCCTAGCTGTCAGAATGAGTGCAAATCATACTAAGAAGATTGTTCATTTGTTATTATCAAGTTTCTTTACAATGACTGCTATTCAGACCAGCTCTCTAAGGAGTCCAGTTTTCAGGTCCTCCAGCTTGTTAGCAATAAGCTGCACTTAAATGCAATAACTCATGGAATGAGATTTTTAGCGGAACACCTTTGTTTGATATTTGATTTATCAGTCAACTCTCTGTGTGTGTGTGCATGCGTAGCAATATTACTACTGTTATTGGCACAGTACAAGTGGTATCCTGTGACCCCCAAATTTGCACACTCTGAAGGCATCTGGCCATTCATGCACAAAGACAAAGCATGCTCTTAGTATAACAGAACTTGACTAGCTTACTGTGCAGAGAGAAGAAAGGATAATAGTTTTCCAATGAAACACCCCAAATTACCCATCCTCTTGTGAGTAAAGGCCCAGCTAAATAACTGGGTCACTGAAGCCCCAAACGTGCCACACGGCTAAGGCACCTCATGGCAGGGGAACCACAGGAAGGGGTCAAAAGGACCACACAAGTCTGGGCTGAAAGGAGCAAAATCAAAGTACAAATCAAGATAACAGCCACTGTCAGCCACCCCATGTGTTTCTCTCCCTGTCTGTCTTCCACCTGTCTTCTCCAAGACCCCCAAATCCCTGGTGCAAATGTAAAGTTGAGAAGTAAACAGACCCTTTTCCACATGTCTCCAGAGCCCACCTGCCTCCCATGTTGCACATGAGTAACATGGCAATTCAGCTTTGCCTCTCATGAAGTGGGACAGGGAAGATCCTGCCTTCTGTTCTTATGGAGCTGGCTCTGATCTGCTGTGAGCCCTGGTACTGCAGATGATGTGAGTGAGTGGCTGTCAAGCAGGTGTGGAACCAGGGAGATGTGTTTATGGTAGATGCTCACTGTTGAAAAGCTAGAAAATTAGATTGAATATGATTAACTTTGGTGAACATCAGCATTCAGTTGGAATACTGGGAATTTTGCAGCCATCCTTTGCAAATTCAGTGGACTGCTCATGACTTTAAGAAAAAACTAATTAGGAGAAAATTTTACATGTGTATTTCAGGGGAGATTCCTTCAGGAAGCTCCCAAGGGTTGCAAACGCATGTGAACTCCTAGTTATTCAAACTTTTAAATGCAGATTAAACATTGAAACTGTAGGTTTCTTTCCACTTTTCTACTTTACTTACTCCAAAATCATTTTTTAAAGCCTATAATAGTGAACTGCAAAATTGTCACAGTTCAGAGGATGGAAGGTGATTTGAAAATAATATTCCATATTAAAAAGTAAATAAAGCTTGAGAATTAGCTAAGTGGCTTATGATGACAAAAGCAAGGGTGGACCATGGAGGGATTTGACTAGAAGAAGCCTGGAGTCTTTTTGATGATCTGGGCAGATGTGGAAGATTTTAACTATTTCCTATGTAAGGGCACAGTAGATACATTTGCACACCTTATTCTCATATGTATATACACACATGCATAATATGATCTATGGATGTGCATAGAGCCTACATGTATAGAAGCATAGCTATGTGTATCTATGTATTTCTATATCTCTTTCTACATGTATACATAGAACATTTACTGTTTAAGACAAAATGGATATTAACTGGACATAAACATTTTTTGAGGCAAATAATTTGGTTGTCATCCTTCAGACTCTATTTTTTTAAATCCCAGTTTTATATCTATTCCAGACCTAATCAACATATGTCACATACTCAACTACCAGTGAGTGGAGCTCCTTATCATCTGAAGCCAAGTCAGTTATGCCTCCTCAAAAGAATGTCAGATTTCAAGGAGTGAAATATGTGCATTGAATCCTTTTTCTTTCCCCCCATTTTTGTGGGAAATACTTTTTTTTTGTATTTGAAAGAAAACATTACAGATAGCTTTTTTACTTTGGTGCATGAAAATTTGCTTATGTTAAGCTTTAAGTGCTTTACTTAATCCCCCTTATGTGGGAACTCATTGTTCAATCTTCCAGATTGTGTGTGTTTCTGGAGAACAGTTCATTCCATTGAGAATGGAAAATCTGAATGTGTTCAAAGAGTGGACATCACTCTTTCTTAGCCCTCCCTCAGTACTGATAATTCATTTTATGGGTGTTGAATAATAAGATTTCTGTTGAGGTAACTCTTGATTTCTTACTGTGCATTAGCAGTAAGAAGTTCTGCCAACCTTGTTCCAAGAGGGAAGGAGTTTGGGGTCAATTTGAGAGAGAGCGAGAGATCCTACCTAACCACTAAACCACCAAAGAATTTGGGTTTTGGGTCAATTTCAGAGAGAGAGAATCGCTGAATCCTAAACACTAGGGAACTTGAGTTTTGGGTCAATTTTAGAATACCCTTTGAGCAGTATGGAAAACTTTCTATTTTCAACTGATGCAACACAAAAACAGTTTAGTAAATCATATAATTTTCTTTATCCAAGGGGAAATAATCCATGAATTAGAGACTGTCTTGCTGGACGTGGAGCACTGTTTCAAGGATTTGGGGCAAAAGGGGATTTTAGAGAATGTTAGCAAGAAGACAGGAATGACTAGGAAGCCAGCTGTTTCCTTCTAAGACTAGTAGGTCTTATTTGCAAGATAAGCTAATCTGTCAAGTTGGAGGAATGTGATTGGTGTGTGTAATGTCCTTGGCAGTTGGACTGGAGGAATGTGATTGATGTACCTTAGGTCTTTGACAGGTGTTGTCTTTTTTTTTTTTTGGAGACTAAGTCTTGCTACGTTGCCCAGGGCATCTCAAACTCAAGTCGCCTAGAGTACCTCGAACTCAAGCAATCCCCAGCCTCAGCCTCCCAGATAGCTGGGATTACAGGCATCCATCATGGTGCCCAGCGGCTTATTCGAGACCAGGTCTCGCTATGTTGCCCTGGGTTCGAAACCGCGAACTCAAGCCATCCCAAGCCTCTTGCCTCCCAGCGCTTGGACAACAGGCTTGCACCGCCACATGTGGCTCAAAATGTTTTCTCTTAAGTGCAGTCTGAGTTGGGATTGAATTTGTCATGTGGTGGGGCCCCTGGGACGGGACCATCACCATAGTGTGGGCCCCTTGCAAGAACTTGCTTTATCAAGATAAGTCGAGGTCTTGTATTCATCAAGGAGCCATACTTGCCATTTGACTTCAGGTCCACAGGGCCTCCAAAACAACATCAACTTTCAAGGAGTGAAATTAACATGTGGATTAGTTCTCTGAAAGGGACTTTTCCTCTCTCCACTCTCCTTTGTGTCGAATCATTTGTAGTCTGAAACTTGAACTCTGGAGTAATGGTCAGTGAGGAGTGATTGAGCCTGGCGAACTCTTCCATCAGGTAACTGGATGCTGTGTGCAGTTTCATAACCATGTTCCCCTCTTCTGGTCTCTTGGTCTCCTTTCTCATGTTTTCTCACCACAATTACATGCACACACTCACAGGGGCAAAACCCTGGAAAATTGCAATTTCACGTTTTCATCTGCGAGTCAGCTGGTCACATCAACAAAATCCTTGACGAAGGACTTTGCTCTCTTTGCCACCTCATCATAATTCTGTGACCTCAGACAAATCTTTATCAAAGCTTTTTCCTTCCCAGGGTTGGCTCAAGTGAGTTTATGGATCCTTCCAGTTTTGTGGTTCTAATTTTAATTCTGGCTTTCCTTTGTTAGAAATAAAATGGGCAAGTGCAGATGTTTTTATGATTTTTTTTTTTTTTTTTGGTCTTGAAAAACCTTACAGATTCTTTCTTATGAAGGATAAAATCTTGTTTCTGGCAGCTTTAAATGATGCACTTAATTCCTCCTCGCAAGCGGCTCTCTCCAATCTTCCATATTGTGGTGCTAGAGAATAGTTCATTGCACTGAAAGTTGAAAATCTGTTTTCAAAATAAATTTAAAAGGATATTTGTGGGGTCTAATTGAATTATGCTCAGGTGAAGAAAAAAAGCTATTTCCATCAGGAAGACACAGATGTGATAGAAATAGTGTCGCGATGTGTTTTTTAGAAGATATTAGACAGGACACCAACCAAAGGAAATTGTAAGATGAAAAAGTCCCAAATACTGCTCTCTATGAGGCCAGCTATTCAGTCCAGGGAGAAGTCTGTTTACATGCAGAGACCAGATGGTTTTCATTAGCCACAAACCTTAAAAGTACAGAAACGCAGTGCAGCTAAGCTGTGGATGTGTGCCCTCTCCTTGCCCAGGGAAACTTTTCAGCCGTGAAACAGAGAGGGCCTTGTTCCCCTTTTCTTTTGGATGGGATTATGTGGGGGAATGCCGCCAGACATGTTCTCTAAGGCATTTTGATCTCCTTGATGATAATGAAGAGAGAAACTTGGGAGGGGGGATGTGAGGCGGGGGAGGGAACACCCACCTTGAAAGACAGCAGATCTTCTCCAAGATGCTGGACTGTACATCTGAGTTCCAGCTGTTCTAGGTTGACCTCTGCAGCCTGATGCACATGAGGTATCTATTTCTACTTGTTTACTTTAACTTCTCTTTAAGCGCTTGAAGAAACACGTTTTCTTGCCTTACAGAGTCCATTTCCATTTAGATTGTGACCCTACCTTTTTTTTTTTTTTTTCCTGGTAACACAGGATTGTTTTTAGAAGATTTGCAGCATTTTAGATGTGGTATTTGCACCTCTCACTCAGTGTCTTCTGTCAGTCGTAGCCTTTGGTTTCCGAGGCAATACTCCATTGTTTCAGGAGTCTTATTATTCATTGTCGATGAACACTGCTTTCCCATGGGAAAGCATCTCTAGTCCTCTGATGTCAGTGGAAAGTCATCCACTTGACAAAAATTATCATCATCATCAGTCTCCAAGAAATAAATTGGCCAGTTATACTAGAGTTCCAGTTTTTCAGGTGTTGTCTCAAGTTTCTGCAAAGTAATCTTCAGTTACCTTAGCTAATGTGAACATGAAAACAGAATTAAAATTATTATTTTCCTGTCATTTAAAAATGTTTGTATCCTTCTATTAAAGAGAAAAAAATATTTTTAAGATTTTAGTTTGTTGTTAAATATTTTAGATAAAAGCCATGTCACAGCAGTTATTGGCCTCTGGCAATACCATAAGGGTAATTAAAACAAGATGTTTTCAAACTATAATCCCACAAAGGACACCTGGAAAAAAATGAACAGTATTGTCTTCTCAACAAGCCCTCACTTTCTTTGTCATTTCTTCTTGGAGATAATTTGGTACAGAGTGAGATTGCCTTCTATTAGCCCATTCTGATCAGTTGTTTTAGTAACACTGTTTTAGAATGGATTATTTTATCTGCTCATCAAAGCCAGTGACACAGCCTCCAGGCTCCACGTAGCCCATAAAGCCTGGCCTGAATCTGAAATCTCTTTTGCAAGTATCTGAAGATGATGTGATGAGCTGAACTGTCACATGCTTTCCCCTTTGGCCCTGACAGTGTTCCATGGCATTTTGGCAGTGTTCCATGATTGGCAATCACTGGAAAAGATTTCTAGAAGTTAGAAATAACTACTTTTAGGATCACTCTGACAGAGGGGACATTTTCTCTTTTTCTAATTTATTTATTTTTATTGATTATATATTTTGCCCTAGATTTTTTTTGCCCTAGATTATATGCATTTTTCCTTACAACTGAAGTTCTCCCGCCACTGTATTCATGTCACCTGTGAACTGTCACCATGATCCTTTGTGCTTATCCCTCCCCTAATTTCACCTTCCCCCTCCCACTTCAATTCTGTTGTCAGTTTGGACTTTTTCTTGTACTTTCATTTGTTTTTCCTTTATCTGACATATAAGTGAGACCATTCGATATTTCTTTTTTTCCTTTCTGGCTTATTTCTGCTAACATAATCCCTTCCAATTCCATCCATGTTGCCACGAATGATATGGGTTTGTCTTTCTGATTGCTGAATAATATTCCATTATGTAAATATACCACAAGTTTTAAAACCATTCATTATTTGGAAGTATTTGCATTGTTTCCCCATCCTGGTTATTGTATATGGTGCTGCAGTCAGCATAGGAGTGTTTTTGTATCCCAAGGGTACATTTTCAATGGTAGCAATAAGTTACACTACATCCTAAAGGTTTCACTTTTAAGACTGTCCATATTCAAAGGTTCTGTGTAGGACCCGGTGCGTGATTTATTCAGTCATTTTGTTGAGACTTCATTCAGAAAAAAGGATCTGAGCAAACCTATGGGCCCCTGGATGAAATATTGTCTCTCCTGTGACCACCTCCAGGGGCTGTGTGGAAGTGAGAATGGACTTTCCAAAGCAATTTAGCTAGAAAGTGGCTGACAGTGATTGTCTACTGCTGGAGAACGTCAGCGTGAGCTGCTCTTAGCAACCAGGCTTTGTCTCTTAAATGGGTTATTTGATGCAGGTGAGGCTCCTGTGGGTTGTTTGTCTTGTTTTAATTAACTGAGCCAGGGTTAGCTTGTTTAAAACATAGAAATCTTTGCAGGTGGGCTTCAGTAAGAATAGAAAAAAACTTCTGATTCAATTTGTATCTCCCAGCTAATTGCTCTGATCTCCTGGCACACACCTGGTGTTGCTGCAGAAGATAATTTTTGTCCAAGAGACATGTTTTTGTGATTTAAGTATTTTTGAAGAGCATGTGGTGATGCCAAATGTTACAAATAGATACCTACAGCCAATTTTAAAATGTCTGGTCTAGCAATCTGTCCTGATTGTCGAGGAATCAAAGTCTTGATTGTTAAGCTACCTCCATTTTGAGAAAAAAGGGTCTGTTGGTGATTATGACTTTACAAACACACATATTTTTTAAATTAATAGTAGAGCTTCTCTGGTGGGCAACTCAAAAGCAACTGAAGCTTACATATCTGGTCTAAATTCCTATTATTAAAATGACTAAATCATGGTCAACTTAAGATATTTTCCAGAAGTATGACAGGGCCATCTTCAATGCATCTGAAGAGATGTGAAAAAGACCACCATTTTGGGCATAGCCAGGCATGCAAGCAGACACCATTAAAATAACTGTACAGTCAGCCGGCCCGGCTGCTGGTGGTATAGCTGGTGATGTAGGAAAAACTTTTCTTAAATCTACCTGACAAACTAAAACTGGAAAGATAGAAAATGCACCGAAAACATTTTTAGAGATTTTACGGACAGCTTTTGTAATCAGGTCTGTGATAGATCTTAGCAGGGTTCAGTGAGAGATTTTCTCTCTCTTTCTTTCAAGGCCATTAGTTCTCTGTTGAACAAGAAATATGGGAAGATGGCTAGAACAGACAGATATTTGAGTTTGTTTTCCCTTCCTATGGGAAGAAATATCAGAAAGTTGTTCCTGTAACTGAAATCTCTCAGGACAATGTTAGTGGGGTCTGTTTTTCCCCTTCCTGTGAACAATTTTTAGGAATGATACCAGTTTCTCTAGAACCACCCAGTTCTTGATGTCATGAACTCTGTGTCACTCATGAAATCTTAGTGGCTAGAGAACCCCTTTCCTCAGCAGGGGACTTAACAAGGGAGGAGTTCTATTGCTTGATGTTTCTTTTTATTCCTTGGTTTTGAATAACACTTTCACCATCGTGGATTTCTTTTTCCCTCCTGAGTTTTTTTTTTTTTTTTTGAGAGATCAGAACCTCAGGGAACATACCTCAGAACTTCCATTTTCTCGTTTGAAAATCTTAATGGGGAGGTAATACCTGTGTGGAGAAGAGTTTGAAAGTGAGGAAGGTATACCTGTGTCAGAGTTATTTTCGTGCAATGATCTGTTGTTGTGTGCGCTGGTAATAGCTAAGAGCTATTGAGACATCGTTACCCTGCAGAGGCTCTGTTGGGCTCCTTGCAATGAGGTTGGACAAGTAGGTCAGCAGCATTCTTCTGCTACTCTTAAGAGCTGGGAGAGCGATAACCGGAGAATGCTCTGGTGAAAACTAGGTTGAGCAGCCAATATATCACCCACACTTGTAGATGGGCGAGTGAATTTTTCTCTTAAAAAAAAAAAAAATGGCGCTATCATCCCTTGCTAGGTAATGATGTCACAAGAGGCCCTCAATTCTGGGAAGTGACCCATGACAAACCATACACTCAGGCTTGGTCATCGCTGGAAATTGGCCTTCTTTGTGTGACTCAGCTGGAAGTGATTATAGGATGTGCCTATATGTATATTATATTATATATTTTATATATTTTATATTACATATTATATATGTTATATATAATGTAATATATATCATATTACATATTATGTATGTTATATATAATGTAATATATATCAGAAAAGCATTTTATTGTGAGAAGCTTTTAGTAGGTACCTGCAATGTGGAAATAGCTAAACTGCTCAGTGATTGAATTCCATTCGATGTTGCTAATATTTTCTTCTATTTCAACGTAAATAGAAAAAAGAAAAGCACAGGTAGGAGCTAAAGGTGCCCTAACACCTAACCAAAGCAGCGCTGAAGGCAGGGCTCATTCCCAGTTGATAATTAGTATGAATACAGCTGTTTTTGGTGTCGTTGCCTTATCTTAGGCCCCTCTCTCCAGCCCCTCTCCAGCGTCCACTCCAGACCTGCTGATTTCTATATCTGACACTTGCTTTTCCAGGTACCCACGGACGGCAATGCCGGCCTGCTTGCAGAGCCCCAGGTCGCCATGTTCTGTGGCAAACTGAACATGCACATGAACGTGCAGAATGGGAAATGGGAGTCAGATCCATCGGGGACCAAAACCTGCATCGGCACCAAGGAGGGCATCCTGCAGTACTGCCAAGAGGTAGGTAGGCTATATATATATATATCTCATGTGATGAGTATATATACATATATATGTATATGTATATATATATGTACACATATATACATGTATATATCACGTATATATATATCTCTCTCACGTGATGAGAAATCTTGGTTCCTAGTGATTTACCATGAATGCTGTTACTATAGATACTTGCTTTCCTCTGTAACATGCTTGAGTGTTTTTAAAAGCTATGATCTATAGCAGCAACTTTGTCATCCAGCAGAATAAAGTCTCCGATATCTTGACACTTCTTTTATCTTTAGATTTTATCTCAGCGCCTGACTGTGCAGGTAATGTGTTATGTTAAACATGACTAGAAGTAAGTTTATTTATGTTACTGATTTGATAGATTTTAGTTTGTTGATTTTGCACTGCTTTTGTGTAGGCCTCCTTTATAGAGTTTTCATTGAAAATATAAAACACTTCCATGGTTTTAACACTGAAACTGTGGAAAGTTATCCTCAGAAACCTTACAATTGAGAAACATTTTTTGTTGTTGTTGTTTCTGATTATCCTTCCTGCACAAAGATATTTATTTTCCTTCTTTTTCTCTTAAAGAAAAGAGCTTACTGTAAACACTATTCTACACTTTGCTTTTCAAGCTTTATATTCTAAAGAACATGGAGATCTTCATTCTTTGTTTGATTCTTCCTAGACTTCGCTCTTAGTGTGCAGCATATATCTTCCTTAATGATTCAATTTAAAAGAACCCTGGCATTTTATCCCTCATTTACTAGACAATTATCTGTTCTAGGATATGTGACTACTGGAGTTTTAAAAAGTTTTCAATGAATTGGTCTTATTGCTACCCCCAAAATAAAATTTCTTACCCTCCATATAAATATCAGATAACCTGGCAACATTTTCTATGCTGTATTCTTTAGCTAAATTTCCTTTAGCCTTTTTAGATCCAAAATAATTGTTTGGTGAATTATATATGTTTGTGTAATTATATATGTGTATACATATAATATATAAAGTGAGTATGTGTAAATACATGTAATGTTTAATAGCATTCTAAGGATAGTCTCTTAATTTATGTGTTTTCAGAAGAAAACATCTACATAGTCATAATATATCAAATAATATATTTTATTATATATCATTTTGTCTCAAAGAAGTTTGAAATGAGAAGATAATTCTTTATTGTTAAGTAAAAATTGCTAATGTTTAAATTCTTTAGATATCTTCCTAAAAACATCTCACTTGCTTATTTATTAAACAGGGACTGATAAATTCACTTTGGCCCAGATAGGACATTTCTGAAATAGATATTTTAGGAAAAAAATATTCACATTTTACCATAGCTCTTAAAGTACAATTTTGTAGGTGAATTATGAGTTCCATATATTAGAACTGTGTGCCTTCATACTTACAGGTTTTTGATACGATTTCACATTTCTGGGTAAATATACAGATTATACATTCTAAGTACAGTAAGTACATGTTACAGTTCTGTGAGAAAAAGGCTAGAACTCAAATTTAATGACACTGACCACATCAGCCTTCTAACTGAATGACTAATTTGTGTTGTAATTTGCCTCTAAGTAATTTTCCTCCCTTAGCATCACCTGTGTAGAAGTAAATGTTTCACACTTGCTCAGTGACCCTAAAAACATCCTTTCTGACCCCAAGAATGACCCCTATTGCCAGTTCATCACCCACATGGCCTCTGTAGCTTCACTTTCTGTTTTCCTATGTTGTTTGTCACTAAGCTAAGGGTTTTTCCAAGTTCCAAACTTTGCCAGATTATTACTGGCTGGAGGTGAAAGGGAAAGAGAGTAAAAATTCTTTGCAATTTTTTTGCCGTCTCATTTCACCACCCTTGGAGGATGATGTACCCTCGCCAGAGTCTGAAGGGGATTATATTTATTGGGAAAAAGGACCTTGAATCCTGTTAATGAATTTGGGGTCTATTTGGTAATAGCAAAAAGTCATTTGAGTTATTTGTTTTATTTACTTATTAAAGACCGTAGATAGCGCATCTCAAAAACTCGCCTTCTTGTTTCGTCACGTGATCCCGTATCTAGTTAGCTTCTCAGTTCCCAGGGATCTTCCCTGTTGGAGCCTTTAGTCCTTCACTGACCAGTACAGTAGCCACTAGCCACATGTGACTGCTCAGGACAGGCATGTGGGTCCTCAAATCTGAACGCCATCAGTGGAGGAGGAACAGTGAGCTGAGATCCAGCATGAGAACCTGAAGGCTAAAAGTCAGGTTAATTTCTAACAGACAGAAACGTTGGCAAGTGCAGATGTGATGCCGATGGAAAGTGGTGGCTGCGTGCTGTTTCACAAGGTAAAACCATATAACTAGTCCAAGTGTGAATTGAGCAGAGAGATTTAAATTCTTTTTCCAGCAAACCTCATTTTCATGGCTATGAAAAGGAATCTTCTGTCTGCTGTGTAAGATCAAGGGAATGCTTTGTTCTCTGTCTGGTTTCTTTAGTCGTCTAATCCTTTTCAGAGTTGTTAATAACAGAGTCAAAAACAAGGTAGTTGGAAAGATCTAGGATTGGATGATCTTTTCCCTGCCACCCCCTGGTTCTGGAAAGCACTTGCAAGTGTTTCTGCTCGGAAACCTAGTAATCTCTTCTTCCCATTTCTAAGAAGTGAACATTGCTTTATAACAGAACATTCTTCTATGGCAAATGAAAGATCGTTACTGGTCTTTGGGTTCGCATTGTCGATGTGATGGCATGGGAAGAAGTCAAACTACATTAGGCTGCAGGGAAAATAGCAGAAATGGTTGCTGAAGACATCCTCAGACTAAGGGAAGACCTAGAGGAAAGAACTTGAGGGCCATGCCTGCCAGGGGAAACTTTACGTTTTATAGCATCTTTAGTTTTGAAAGGGAAGGAAACTACTTAAAAGGAAACTGAAGCACATGTGGGCAAGGTTGACTCTTAAGCTTAAGAAAACCAGATCCGTGTGTGTACCAAGTAGGGAGAAATGAGATCCAATGGATAATTGACTGAGTCTTGGGAAAGAGAAAGAAGAAAGTAAAAGACAAGATAGGGGATGGGTACAAAATATGAAGATAACAGTGCTTGGGTAACAAGGTGGTGGGAGAACCCTGAGACTTGACAACGATATAAAAATAAATAAATAAATATTTTAAAAAGGAAAAGCTAGGGAAACAGGTAGGGTGTTTATTAAACTAATAAATAAGTATTTAAAACAAGAGAGGAAAAAAGAGGGAAAGGGTAGGTGTTTAGGCAGTTCCTGTTGCCAGGTGACAAAAACCCACAAATCTTACACATGGAGACTCTTTCCTTCACAGAAAGGGAGGATTTGGGGCTAGTGAGTCGCTTGAAGAATTTTTTTTTTTTTAAGGCATCTAGAAATTGGACCCTCAGCTATTAACAGCAAGACCAGTGTGAATCTCTCCGTTGGGCTATCATGTTTTCTCCTTGTCTTGTCTATGTTCTCATTTTCCCCTGCTAAACCAGGCTTCCTCTGGAAGGTCAGGGAAGATGGCAGCCGGCAGCTCTGGGTGGGCAGCGTGTCTCTGGGTGAAAGAGAGTAACGACTCCAGCTCCTCACTGAATGGAGACACATGTTAATCTAGAAAAGATTTACAGACTACAGAGCTGGTGGTGAGGGGATGCTCTGTTCTCAGCAACTGTAACTGGTTCCAGGGGAAGTCTGGGAGGGTAGAGAGATGTTCACTCAAAACTTCTAAACCATGTTTGACGTTTTCTTTTGGAGGGTGCATCTTGAGCAACCTAGAATATGTATTACTTTTTTTAGGGTCTTCCTGCCACTTTTCACTTAGTAGGTATTCTGATTTTCTCTTTTATAATTAGAAATAATGAATCATTTTCTTACAATTGAATGTTTGTGTTGGAGAGATTCATTTTTCATTTTTTTTTTGACTCCATGTTTTGATTTAGACAGCTCTGAATGATTCCCTGCTAGCAAAGCCAAGGAAAGTAATTTAATTTCTTTCCCTTCTCACAGTTTTTTTCAAGTGATTTTTTTTTTCAGGATTTCAAAGCCACAATATGACAGTCTGTTCTGTTGCCATTATTCTACCAGTTGTTTTATCTTTGTTTACAACTTTATCATTGTTTACAACTGATCTTTTTACCAATTGTTTTCATTCCTCTTTTTTGGGGATAGTTATTATCTTAACTATTTATTTGCAGAAAAGGTTGTTCTTTTTTTTGTTATTATTTATATATAAATTTCACAACATTGTAATATCAGGGATTTGACTCCCCCCTCCCCTCCCTTCCCCCCCTTTCCCTCCTGCTCAAAGTTGTACGCTTCAGTTTGATGCTTAGCTTGTTTTGACTTTTCCTCAAGTCTTTTTTTTTTTTTTCCACTATATCCCATATATTAGTGAAACCATTTGGTTTCTGTCTTTTTCTTTATGGCTTGTTTCTGCTAATATAATTTCTTCTAAATACATCCATATTGTTATAAAATCGTCGAATTTGTCATTTTTAATTGATGAGTAATATTCCATCATGTATAATATATACCACATTTTTTTCATCCAGTCATCCGTTTTGGGGCATTTAGGTTGTTTCCATGACCTTGCAATTATAAATTGTGCTGCCGTAAATATCCGAGCTCAGGTGTCCCTTTGTACCCACATTGATGTCTCTTTTGGGTAGATTCCCAAAAGAGCAATTGCTGGGTCAAATGGTAGTTCCATTTTCATTAGCTTGAGGGTCCTCCACACTGCTTTCCATAGTGGTTGGACCAGTTCACATTCCCACCAGCGGTGTAGTAGTGTTCCTTTCTCTCCACATCCTCGCCAGCAATTCTTGTTGTCCGTTCTTTGGATGTGGGCCATTCTTACTGGTGTAAGGTGGTATCTCATTGTGGTTTTGATTTGCATTTCCCTTATTACTAGTGACAGCAAAAGAGACAACAGAAAAAAACTAAAAGATGCCCAGCCGAATGGGAAAAAATCTTTGCCCTCCACATGAGTGACAAGGGTTTAATAATGAAGATCTACAAGGAACTCACACAACTAAACAAAAGCAAAACAAAAAGCCCAACCAAAAAATGGGGAGAACTAAAAAGGTTGTTCTTAATTGAACAGCTTAATTGGTTATTGAGTTCCAGGTTGACCTTTATATAGTAAATCATAACATTATTTTTGTTGAGCAGCAGGAGGATATTTCTCCAGTGTGTTCTGCCTTCCATCATTGTGTAAATTCCTTTTTTAAAAAAACAGTATATAGAAAGTATTACTGTTCTTCCCACTGTTAATGCTACTCATTTACTGATTACTTTTCTCCCAGAGGTGATGAATCATATTTTTCTTTATACACTCATTCAGTCCCTCTTGTGACCAAAACACAGATGTTGTAAAGACTGCTGGCTGAGTCAGAGAGAGACAGCTGTGAGCGACCAGCGGCCTTGCGCAGAACAAAACCAACTGTGAACTCATGATCATGACCTCATTTTGACCTTTTAACTCACTGTTCAACTTGTTTTTCCAAAGCATTGCCTGCTAGAGGTTACACATAGCATTTGATGGTTCTTAGCTTAATAAGATGTGTCAAATATCAGTGCTGTATTACTTAGTCCATACTTATATTCCTTGTGATTGGCTGTTTTGTTGCTAGTGTGAATATTGGTTTTGCCCCCTAATTTCTTTGGTTCTGTGGATTAGGAGTAAATTTAGTGAGGAAAAAGTAAAAATTGAGTGCTCTTTGTTTCTTCTGGTTGTTGGTGTATGTAAAGTTTAGGAAAACAGTTGGAAACTTATGGTTTGAATTGAATACTTGTTTTGTTTGCATTTTTTCCTGTCTTTCAAATTCTTGGCGCCATAGTTTTCCTCCTCTCATCAACAGTAATTTGCTTCTGTCCCATCATCATTCAGATACTTGGCCTTTTTTTTTTCTTTTTGTATTAGCAAATTTAGCATCATTTGAGAATTTTCTTTCATTCCTCATGAAATATGTATTGACACTTGCTGTGGACTGGATGTTTATTTCCCCCCCCACCCCAGTTTATATTTTGACCCAGAAACCCCAATATGATGGGAAGGGGCTTTGGAAGGTATTAGGGAGCAATGAGGTCATGGAGGTGGGGCCTTCAGATGGCATCAGTGTCTTTTTTTTTTTTTTTTTGAGACTAGGTCTCACTATTTTTGCCTGTGGAACCGTAGCTCACCTTGCCCTGGGGTACCACAGACTCAAGCAGTCCCCAGCCTCAGCTTCCCAGGTAGCTGGGATTACAAGCATGTGCCATCATGCCCAGCTATTTTTTGGGATGAGGTCTCGCTGTGTTGCCCCGGGCGGGACTCGAGCCGCAATCCCTAGCCCCAGCCACTTCATAGGCTGAAGCTTACAGGTGCGAGCCACCGTGCCGTGCCCGGCTGCATCAGTGTCCTTTTAAAGAGCAGACACCAGAGGCATGCAGAGAGTTTGCTCTCTCTTCCACAAAAAGCAATAATGTGACAACAAAAGGAAAAGGTAACTGTCTTCAAGCCGGGAAATGCCCAGTTACCAGAACTTGACCATCCTGATCTCCAACTTCCAGTTTCAGAACTGTGAGAAAGTAACATTATGTACTGAAGCCACCCAGTCTGTGACCCATCATTATGGTAGCTCTGCTGAGCATAGGATGTGCTGTAACTCCTGAGGGCAAAGAGATTATACACTTCAGGTGTCCTTGAGAATTTCTGGAGGTCATCCTTTATAAACTACTCTGACGCTTGGCTCTGACCCAGAGCATGCAAGAGGTATTTATTAACTTCTCCTGGCTTGCATGTGGTTTGGGGATTGATGCAGGCAGTGAGTACTACTTCCTTGTCTACACTGAGGGAACTTCCTCCAAAGTGGAGTTTGTGGTCTCTTTCTCAGAGACTCTTTCCATTGAAAGAGTTCTGAGGAGACATTTAAGTAATAGTTGGGGGAATATTAGCCTGAAGTCCAAATTAGCCCTCTTTTTTTTACTCAGTTGAGATGTAAATCTAATGATTTCCACTCCATAGTAGAGTGATAAACATGTAGGTAACTTTGAGTATTCAGATAAGTACACTAAGCGGGGGTACACGTCATGAAAACGTGAACCAAATCTCTATATTGTTCTTTGTGTCTCCCTGTAGTAGTAAGTTCCAGCTGGGGCTGTGAACGAATTAAGCCCTCCTTAGTTACACCCTCAGGTGGACATGAGACTTGCTTTCATCCATAGAACTGAGTAGAATTGACACTGGTCCTTTTCCAGGATAACCCTGAAGAAGGCCTGGAACCTTCTCTTTTTGACTCTGGGAAGGCATCTGTTATGTGACAAGTCAGATCACTCTGAGGTGCCTGTGCTCTGAGAAAGCTCGAGCAGCTGTGGAGAAACCCACTTGGAAGAGAATGGGCCTCTCATTTAAGAGCCCTACCTCAGCTCTCCGTTGTGCCAACACCATGTACCAGCCACATCTGTAAGACCAGCTTGGACTATGTAGCCTTTCTTCAAGTGCTCTAACTGAACACCTGTGAAGAAGCATTGCCCAGTCAACCCACAGAATTGTGAGAAATGTTATTACTGTGTGGTTGTCAGCTTCCAAGATGGCTCCCAATGTGTACTCTCCCACCTTGTCACGTGGTTGACATTTACAACCAATAGGACATTACAGAAATGATGGTATGGGGCTTTTGAGACTAGGTCATAAAAGATACGTCGTTTCTGTCTTGTGTAATTTTGGATCACTCCCTTGGGGGCAGCCAGCTGCTAGATCAAGTAACACTGTGGAGAGGAGCATGTGGTGAGGAACCAAAATCTCCTGCCAGCAGCTGGCATTAGCTTCCAAGCCTATGAGTGGATCACTTGAGCAGATCCTGTAGACTGGTTGAGACTTAACCACGGTTCACACCCCCTCAATTATTTTTTTCTCTGTCTTTGTTTAATAGGAAAAATTTCCTTTCCTCTGTCCTATACTCAATGCAGAAGATGCATCATAGAAAAAATCTTGAAAATAGCTACTTAAATTATTCATTGTTTAACAGTCTAAAGTGGCTACTTACCTTACCGAACTGTTATAGTTCCCAAACACTGACCAAAAAAACTAGGAGTCTTACAAGAATAAATAGAACAAAACTGGGATAATGTTCCCTTATGAACTAAAATTAAAGCTGACAGATTTTATTGTCCTCTTTCTTTTGAATGATGTGAGATTCATTTTTTAAAAAGATCATTTTATTTCAACTGGAGACTTTGGAATAGGGGACGAAAAAAAAGGAGGAGTGTTTTAAGTCAGTGAAAATAGCCTTTTCTTTCCCAAACTTAATCGAGTCAAGTATAACAAACATTTATTGTTATAATAGGATAGGGCTTTTTGCCACACTTTGCTAAGTGGTCAGACACCATTCTTGGCCCGTCAACAGCACACTGATAGGTTAACTTGAGAAGAGAATTAAGAAATTGAAAGGTATGGAATGTAGTTTTAAAATAGAGGGCTGTGACTGCAAATCTGGAGGTTTTGGATCTAATTCCAGCGTTGAGCTGTGGGACTGATTTTTAGCGTAAGTGTTTTCTGGACAAGAAACACTTAGAATGGCCTTTAGAAAAAACTAGCCTGGTTCCCAGGGTAAGTTGGATTAGAGGGAAAAAAGAAATTCACATCTCAAGGTGTTAAGTGCTGTGAAGCTGGAAAGGACTGTAAAGATCACTCTACCCACCCTCATTGTATAAGTTAGCACATGTAGGACCCATAAGATGCTGTCATAAGGGGGCTCTGGGGACTGTGCAGGGTGGGGGATGATGTGGACTTAACTGGACAAACAGACAGATGTCCTTGCAAATCTGACCTTCACTCTTTGACACCCAAGCAGCCCAGCAATGCTTCTTAATCAACCTTAGAGTTAAGTATAAGCATTCAGACAAGACAACCAATCAAATCCTGTCTGCCCTGCATGCAAGGAACACACAGGTGTGTGTTGTAAAACTTACATGTAGTCAATTAAGCTAGAAATTCTACATGTTCGGTGTGATTGTTCTTTTGTCTTCAAAAGAGAGAGATTTCAACTCAGGTGAGGCCATCTCTTTATCCCTCATGCACAGAGCAGCCCTTATGAATTAGGAATTTAGGGCACATGGCTATGCTCATGCATCCTGGGGACCAGCCCGGGGAAGTTCTGATCAGGCTAAGCCTCAAGACTTGGCAGGCTTTCAGCTGGGAAAGTGAGACAGGAGAATGTGGCTTTGTGTATAATCTCTTCTATGAGATTATGGCTCTATTCTCCATTGCCTAAGTATTTTCTTGTCCACTGCTGACAACTGTTCTCTGTTTCTTTAACTTTCTTTGCTCTAAATGAACAGTTGTTTTGCCTAGAAATTAATAGGATCAACAAACAAAGCATATCAGTGCCAGGACAAAATGAAAGCCCAGTACCTATTACATGAGTGAAACAGCTTTTTTCATTTTTGAACCAAATTTTATTGATTTGCCCTTCATTTCAAAAATGATGTAATTTCAGGAGTACAGCTTCTCACCTTGATAGGTTCATACGCTTTGCTTGCCCACTGTCAAAGTTTCAGTGTCGACACACTGTCCAATTGACCTTCTCTGTTTCCTCCCACACCCACTCCAGTTCTCTGGTAACATCGTATTTTTCATAGTCACAGAATTATTTTCATTGTGTTTTGCCAGCTTACTCGTTATGGTTTTTTTTATTCCACATTTGAGAGAAAACACCAATAGTGGTCTTTCACTTTCAAACTTATTCCACTTAGCAAGTGATCCTCAAATTCTATCCATGTTGTCCTAAAAGACAAGGTTTATTCTTTGTTAATAGTTGCGTAGTAGTCTGTTGAAGATGCATACCATGACTTATCCAGTTGTGGGTGGGCTTGTACACTGATGCTGTAGCTTGGTTATTGTGAATAATGCCACTGAGAACATAGAAGTGTGTCTGTCTTTTGAAATTAATGTCTTCCCATTTAACAGGAATATACCTAAGAGTAGTATTTCTGGATCATAGGGTATTTTCCATTTTCAGTTTTTTTTTTTAAAGGAATCTCCATATTATTGTCTACAGATTAAACACATGTTTTTTGTCCAGCTCTTCACACCAAAATAAATAACTAAACAGGATTTCCAGATAAGACTTGTGTCTCAACCTTTTTTTTTAATATTATAGTAATCTGAAATTTACTTAAATTTAAAAAAATGCAAATATATGTGATTTTTTTTTAATCTCACCGACTCTGAGGTCATTCTGTGCACACAGCATTATGGAAAAAGCTGTGACCATTATTGTTTTGGTATATGTGCCACCCATCTATGGGAATTTAAAGTGGACCCACAAATCATAAGCGTGCATAAATTGTGGTTTTGGCATCTGAAAGATAAAACATTTTTTTAACAGCATATTCTGTGGGGACAGATTATTTTAAACATTTTTGGTCTATATATTTATATCACTTGCACAAACTATAGTATATATAGGTAAAAGAGATGAAATTAGTTTGGACTTTTTTTACACAGTTTTTAATTGAAGTATGATGGCATACAATGTGATTTTAGTTTCAGGTACACCGTGTAATGATTCCATCTATGCATGCATTGCAAAATGATCATTACCATGTCTATGGTCTTTTCTTAGCAACTTTCTTTTTGCAGCACCATGATACTAACTAAAATGCTGGTGATGCACATTACACACAGTGATAGTCTAATCAAATTAATGCTTTAACATTAGTCTTGTTACCATTTAGCACTCCCTAAATGTGTACACAATTATGACAGATCTTCAGTAGTCCTATGAACGCTTATGGCTGATTTTTAACTTTTTTTAATGTTACGGATAGGTGTAAACTTTGTTGCCGCGTACGTTGATCCATTGTCATTTAGGTATTTAAAAATTAAGAAAATTAGCCTCTCCACACATGGAGAGAGAACCAGGACCATCAGGACCACATCTGTGGGTGTTGTGTGGTAAGGGTGACTAATGCCCTCCCACAAGGTTCTTTGGTAATATTTGCCAGCCCAGAGCATGAATGTGTATAGCGATCTGTGTCAGATATATACACATATATATACTGTGTCAGAAACGAACTTGAACCAGATTATTGGGAAATAGCCAGTGCCCTGAAGCATTTTCCATCCTTTACTGTTCTGCAAGACGTCTTGGTGAAAGCACTCAGCTCACTGTTGCCCCATGTTTCATCAGATGCATATGGCCTCTCAGCACCTCATTAAATTGTAAGTGGAGAATGTTTTTGATTTCCAGTTCTCTTGCTCAATTAGATTAGATATTCGGCTCCTGATATCCCTCATAATTAAGATAATTTATGTTGGAAGTAGTTTGAGAAGGTATTTTTCTCCCTTTTGGAAGAATTTAAAGGAGAACATACATTTTCGGTGAGAAAGCATTACGTTGTCTAGACAGACTTGGCTTTGTTTAAACATAGAAACAGAGTAGTTGAAAGCTTATAATTAATACCTTGGAAATGGCTCCTAGGCTGTGTTCTAGCTTCATCCAGTCCATCTGCTATGAAATAGTCACTCACTCTGAGAGGCCTCTATGCCTTGCTACACTTTTGCAATTATCCCAGCACCTAAATAAACCCTCAATGACTTTGATAATTTTCTCTTCTTGGATATGTTCTTGGAAAGAGAAATTGGTATGTGAAAGCTTTCAGGAAGTGAAATACACCCCAGGATAGTTTCATGCCTCAGTATTTGTCTCAGTAACATTTTCTGGTAGAGTCTGTCCCTCTTTGTTTCATGTAGCTGTTCTTTCCTGCTAGTTGCCGTCACGCAGCTACTGTAAGGATCATGAATGTTTTGTATTGACTTTTTCACTCTCATTGTAGATATCTAACTACTTCTGCTGGACTAGATTTTTTTGAACTCTTAATAATTTTTTAATTATTATTTATTATATTATTTATTTTATTTTACAGTGTTATCTACCCTGGGGTTCTCCCACCACCTTATCACCCATGAACCATCATCTTAGTTTTTTGTTCCCCTCTCCACCCCAATTCCCCCCTCTTCCCCACTTATGCTCTATGCTTCAATTTTGCTAAAAATTAGTCTTAAATATTTTTAAAAATTTGATTTTTTTCCCTTTGTCCTTCACATAAGTGAGACTATCCAGTATTTCTCTTTTTCTTTCTGACTTATTTCTGTTAGCATGACTCCTTCTAGCTGCATCCATATTGCCGCGAATGACATGGAACTCCCATTTGATCCAGCAATCCTACTTCTGGGAATCTACCCAAAGGTTACAAAAACTCTAATCCAAAAAGGCACCTGTATTCGGATGTTTATTTCAGCACTATTTACAATAACTAGGATATGGAAGCAACCCAAATACCCCAAAATAGGTGAATGGTAACAGAAAGCTGTGATCTGTGTACACAATGGAATACTAATCATCATTCAAAAAAGAGCTCCTAGTTATTTTTAATTCACAATTTTCATCATTTAAAAGTAGAAAAAAGAGTATTGAACACCCTAGATATCTATAACTCAGCTTCAAATATTAATCAAGTCTCAACCTCCTTATTCCTGGAGAAACCTGGAATGCAAGTTCTCTGTCTTACCCTCCTCAGAGTCTGTGTCATTTTCAGCTGTGCTGTGCATCCCTGTGACAGAGTATAAATGGATTTAAATGAACTCTAGCACCCTATTTACTTACTGACTTCTGACTTACATGTCTCGCATATATTTTTGGGGGGTACGAACTTCCCAGTAGCCACCTGGAACAGTCGCCCCTCACCTTTGCTGCCTTGAGGAGCATGCTGGCCCCCTGTTAGGGGAGCCTGCACCCTGTTCTTTGCCTATCTTGACTTGCACCTCCTCCCTCTTAATTGGAAAGTCAAAGAAAAAAAACATTTTGCTTATACTACCTTTTTCCCAAAAGGAAATACCCTTGAGCATTAACTTAAAATTCATTTCGAAAGTGAAGACTGAAAAGAAGCAGTTGTTTTTGGGATTAGTAACAAATCCCATTCCCTGACCTGTAACTCTTTTCATCTTTTTCTTAGCTGTATTTGGTTTTGTGTTCCCGAAGTACTTGGGATTTAGATGTGTGTGACCACGACTTTTGACATTAATCACCAGCCCCAGATGTTATTCACTGGGAGGGCCCTCCCCCCATTTGACTTTCATATTGGGAGTAGAGGAAACCTTCTGCAGAACTCTGACAACATATGTCTTAAGGAAATATTTTTGTATTTCTATACATAGAACTCCATGTTTGGACTTTCTTAAATATCATCAATGTCTTCTTGTTTTGAGAATAGCAACTTAAATGCCATCTTGGCTGAGATTAATATATTTCCAATGTAGAGAGTGAGACAGAGGGAGACTTTTTCAATTTTTAAAATTCAGAGTGAAAATTTTCTGATGATGTCCCACATTCAAAGATCTTTTACTGTGGTGGAAAAAAACTACTTAAGTTCCCAATGACATTTTCTCATATTTCTAAGATAGCTTCTCCTTCCATCACTCCATTGGCCGTTAGCATTTGGAACGGCTTTCGCTTTCTTTCAAAAAAAAGTTTGATTGGTGGTAATATGTTTATTTTCCATGGTCAGGAAAGTAGGCTTCTCTTCAGGTCCCTGATCAGCCAACAAACATGCCGTCAGCTCAAGGGAGAACTTATCTTCTGATTCCTGTAAGCATTCTTCCTCAGCTATGCCTTTGTTAACATCGATCGACTGCTCCTTATGTACGATGCAGTTATTTGTATACTTGCCACATCATGGTTGGAAAAACAGTATTGAGATGTTTTTTTTGTTTTTTGTTTTTTTCCAAAAACTCATGCTCTGACTCTTCATACTATTTCGATGGACTTGCTTAAGAGATACATTGGTAATATCCTATGGGAGTTTAAGCTATACGAAGTTTCCCACAGTGAATACATTCTGAACTTAACCAGAAATAGTACCTTAAATATTTATCAGGCACTTCTTGTGCCATGACAGTGTCAGTCACCGTTGAGAGGATAGAAAATGGATCATATGATCCTTGTCTTCAAGACGCTTATATTATAGTGAACATACAATTACACTGGCAGAAAAGGTGGGGGAAGAGTAAACCCCTTGCAAAATTTGGGAAACTAGGCAACACAAAGTGGGTGGGAGCCAGTCCAGAGAGCTCCTTCATCAGTCCCCCTGCCAGGACGAGGGAGGGGTCCACTTCTCAGAGGGAGTTTTTCTGGAAGCTCCCACCAAGCTCTGGAGAAGCCTTCAGGATGACAGCATCTATCCCACAGGTGTCTCAATCTACAACTTAAGTGCCTGTACTTATGCCCTCTTTCAGAGCATCTTATCCAGGACCCCCCACTCATTCATTTTGACTTAGCCAGGCTTGTCCACACAGCCAGGTTTTTTTTCTGCCTTTGCCTTACACTTGCCTCCTCCTCAGAGTTTTCATAGACATGTTCACAAGCACCCCTCCCTTCCCTCAGTCAACGCATTCTAGTGTTCATGCATCTAATAGCATCATTACAATATCAGTAGATGGCAATTTTAATATAGCTGCTGTTAGCTCAAGTCATTTTATAATCAAAAACATTCTGGCTCTTACTCATTAGGATGCACATAGGAAATGTTTTAAGAAAGGAGGCGCTCCTATAAGTGTCAAGATGGGCTCATATTTGCCATTTTAGTCGCTTATTAGCAATGCTGGTTGTTTGAATGCCCGTGTTACCTGTTGTGTGTAGGAAACTGACAACTTACATAGCTGAAGGATCTCAGATATTTTCATGACCCATGTTATGATTCGAGATGCCACAAAGAAAATATAAACTGTTGAACTGATCTTTGTAATTAATTATGGTGAAAAGCCATGGCCTTATGTGTGAGCATATTAGCCCATCTGATTGTTTTAATTTTCCTTCTTGCCTATAATTGTGAGCTTCTATACTGTTACCTCAGAAAGTACTTGCTTGTCTGATCATAGGATGGAGTTGCTTAATAAAAAATACTTGGTACAAAGCTTAGAATTTTTATCAAAAACTTGATTATTTTCCCCCTTGTTTTTGCTTTCTGAGTTGGGGTTTGTTGATGCCTAAGCTGAGATATCTCCCCCTACTCCCTTTTAAATAAACCTCATGATTTTACAATAGCCTCATTCTGGCTTCTTTGGAAAATTAAAATCGTAACTCCTTATCTCTGAATCAAAGTAACTGGGTCAGATTCAAGATTTTGCTTCCATTTTCACCATGGGTGTAATAGGCAAGCTACATGGGATTTCCATGGTTCTCATTTGATCACCTTCTCATCCATCTGCATATGAAGAATTAGGTATCAGCATTCTGGAGAGAGAAGCTGAAACATAACACGTCTGTCTTCCCTTTGACGGGGAGAGCCTGAGGAGCCTGATCACTGTGTGAAGAGCTGTGATCCTTACAGGAGAAGCCCCTTCTTCACTGATCTCTAGTGTCAGTGTGCAATTCTATGTACTGGAAAATGTCGAATGGCATCAGTTACTGAGGTTGCCCCAGATACGACCACAGGAAACTGAGGATGTACACTCCAGAATGATAGATCCTTCTTCCCTGCTTATCAATATGTGTCTTACACACAGAATCTTGGTTTTGAATTGAAAAAGGAGAAACTGGGGCGAAGCCCCCTTCCATCTCTCTCTTACTTCTTACTCCAGTTAAATTTCAGAGGAACCAGAACATGTGCAATGCCAACCCCAACGTAGAACGGATGAGGGACCAGGCAAAAGTCCAGCCCACAGACCTGAGCTGGACACAGCAGATGGACAACCAAGTAAACCAATGCATGTAAGACCAGGAAAACAACCGTAGAGACACGATGTTGTCATGCGCACTTCTGCGCTCACCAGGCTAAGACCTGGGTCTTCATTTTGGAGATATATTCAAGGAGAGCAACACACCCTCCCCTCATTACGGGAGAGGAGAGGATGACCAAAGAGGGGATCATGGGCCCCACATCAAAACTGCAAACTGAAGCAGAGGAAATGATCTTCAAAGGCCACTCGCGGAAGCCTGAACTCACAGAGAAAGTTCTTGACCAACACCGGCTGGGGGCGAGACTCCCTAAGTCCGACACCAGAGCCGTAAGGAAAAGCAGCAAAGCAATGAAGATGGGATTGGAATGAAGAGGACGGCCTGCAGCAAGAAAACATGGACAGATCATAAATGAATACAACCTGGCCACCCAACGCAAACTTAAGACTGAAAATCTAACGGCAAGGTTCGCCTGGACCCAACTATGCAGTCCCTCACCCAGAGAAAAGACACTGCCATAGGAAAGAGACTAATGGATTCAGCACAGCTAATAAACAGCAAAGAGTGGGGTGTGAGAGAATGGAGGGAGCACCAGAGGGAGAGGGGGGGAATAATAACACAGAGATTGTAACCTAAATAACAAAATAATATTGTATAAAATTAAAAAAAAAAAAAAGAAAAGGAGAAACTGTCTTCAGTATACCTGCTGCATGCGCTATGAAAGTCTGAACGCTCCTAGGAAAAATCTCAGCCGTATTCCCATGAACTGCCAGCGGAAACCTTTTTAGAAAAATGCAGTAACTCACACTTCACTGCACATAAAGTCATGTCCCTCAGTGGATAGCTCTCCAATGTCACAAGGTTGGCGACTTGTGAGTACTGGGGAATCAGCTTCCTATACAGAGAGCCGCATTACCTTTGTGCAGGAAAAAGCCGTGGGGTATTACATGTTTAATGGCACTGTCACACTAAGCCTGATCTGCAACTGAAATGAAAACATTGACATGTTGAGATGCTTGAGAACAGAATCAAGTAAAGGAAGTTGGCTCTGTCCAGAGTTAGGTCGCTGGCGTTGGTTTTGAAGAATAGCTGTGTCAGGAACCACGCTAGGCTTCTGATGTAGACATCATTTTCCCCCATATTCCCATAGCATATATTCCCACCATTAAATTCATTCTGTAGTACACGAATGGGTACCCTTTTTTCTTTAATTAAAAAACACACTCATTTTTAGAGTCATTTTAGCTTCATAGCAAAAGTGCGAGGACGGTACACAGATCACCCAGGGACACCCCTTACCCACTATTGAATACACCTGCTCCATTGTCCATATCTCACTCCAGATTCTGCCCCACATCTCTCGTTTCCATGAAGGCCCACTGTGGTGCTGTACGTTCTGTGGGTTTGGACAAGTATGTGATGCCCTGTATGCATCACTTAGCTTTGGAGTGTCTTCAAGAATCATCTTCGCAGCCTGAAAATCCTCTGGGCTCCCCACTCACCTCTCCTTCCCTCCACCCCTCACCACTATAGCTATTCTTATTGCTTTGCCTTCATTATTGTGCCTTTTCCAAAATGCCTTATCATCGGAATTATTCATTATGGAGCCATTTCAGACTGACTTTGTTCACTGAGTGTGTGTGGACAGGTCCTCTACCCCATCTCAGGGCTTGAGAGCTTATTCCCTTTAAGTGCTGTACAATCTACCGTCAGGATGTACCACAGGAAATTCACTCTCCTTGCTTTATTTTTTTAAACTACTTTGTCTCAGGGCAAGGATGAGAGTGATGTAAGTGAGGCACTCAGAAATCAAGATAAATAATGTGTTCATGCATAATATTTATTTATTTAAATTTGTTTTTATTGTTTGTTTTATTTTACACCATTATCTACCCCGGGGTCTCCCACCACCTTATCACTTTCCCTCTATCCCTCACATAAGTGAGACCATCCAGTATTTTTCTCTTTCTTTCTGGCTTATTTCCACTAACATGATTCCTTCTAGGTCCATCCATGTTGCCGCGAATGACATTTGTCTTTTTTGATCGGTAAATCAGTCATCAATAATGTACATATACCACAGCTTTCTGCACCAGTTGTTTGGGGGCATTTGGGTTGCTTCCTTATCACAAGGACGGTTATTGTAAACAGCGCTGCAGTAAACATCCAGGTACAGGTGTCCCTTTGGATTAGAGTTTCTGTAGCCTTTGGGTAGATTCCTAGCAGTGGGATTGCTGGATCGAATGGAAGTTCCATTTTCAGTAGCTTAAGGGTCCTCCACACAGCTTTCCCTAGTGGCTGGCCTGATAACAATGTTCATGCATAATTCTTTAACTAAAAATCCATGCAAATCAGAAACTAATTCATATTGAGCAGAATATCAGCATTTAACACTTTACATTTTAACAGTCCTGTGTGGCCTCTGATAGGAGTTCTTTCCTCATCTCATGTTATGATGTTAACGTTATGCCCAGAGAAGAGGAGGGTCCCCAAATTTCCACTTCCCCCCACCTTTGTGGAGTCTCTCTTCTCAGATTGTATCCCCCTCTACCTGTTGGGGTTGCTTAGAGAGCCCTTTCCCCCCTCCGTGGCCTCACTTCTCTGAGAGTTTTTATTCCTGACTTTCTATAACCCAGACCACCACTCCACCCTCCTTCCTCCTTCCTCCTCCCTCATCCTTCACTGAACTGGGCTTACCTCAGGGTTCCTCGCCACTGCAGCTTTGTAACTGTGCGTCACACTCACACTCCCTTTTCCCACAGCAGATTTCATGGCCAGTCACGAGGTGTGACTGTTCCCTCACTTAATCTCACACGTCTCTGGTGTTTTTCCTGTCATATTTATCTGACAGAACGGCACTCGTGGTGAAATACAAGACTCGTACCAGGGGAAGTCCACTGTAGCAGTGAATTTGTATGTGTATATTCTATTTCAAATCTCTGTTCATTATCTTTAATAAATACAAGTGATTTGCTATTTCACAAATATATTTTAGTTGGTCGTGTTTCATATTTCATTTCAAGAGCTCAGTAAACACCATGATTTACTGAGAACAGTAATCAAAGCAAAGGACTCTAGTTATCAAGGGGAAGGATTCATGAATGCAGTTTTTATCTAAATGACACCCATGACAACTGTTGGATAAATGATTCTTAGCATAAATTCCTTTGAATAAAGAAAAAGGTTTTTAGATAGAAAGCTTGCCATGTGTCATGTTCTGTACGTAAAGTGTTTGCCTAATTAAGAAAATAGAGGTGTGGGGTACACAAAGGAAATATCTCCAGGTGTATCTACTGTAACATTTATTTAGGACATTTATTCGGGACAGAATATCATCCTCATGCTAGTTTCCTTTGCATTGAAAATCACCCCTTGCTTATCAGATGACCCCCCTCCCCTGTGTCTATTTTATCTCTCCTGGAAAAGTAGTATTTTAAGCCTGAGTGGGTACAGTAGAATGCAACAAAGCTCACTGTTTCATTTTTTGAATGGTATGGCGAGGACCTTGTCACTTGTATCTTTTTAAATTCTATTTTTATTTCATGGGCTTTAGTCTTTGGGGGCCAGCAATACCTTGGAACAGCATCAGTGGATGATCAGGTGCTTGTGTGTGCTGATCCTTAGCCCAGCTAACAATTGACCTATTTTCATGTGCTCTCCCAGGTCTACCCTGAGCTGCAGATCACCAACGTGGTGGAAGCCAACCAGCCGGTAACCATCCAGAACTGGTGCAAGAGAGGCCGCAAACAGTGCAAGACCCACCCCCACATGGTGATCCCCTACCGCTGCTTAGGTGAGCTGGGTCCATTGCCCTGGTGGAGGTGGGAAGCTCGATCAGATATACACTCTTTGCACATGGCCACTTTGCGTGGATCTACACTATGACGAGTCCTATCGTCCAGGTAGTCCTTAATATTAGAGAAGGACTGTGATCACACTTCCGGCCTCTGGGTGCACCTTTAGAAACTGAGCTGCTTTCTGTGATGTGAGGCCTTTTGCCTCTGAAAATGTCTTAGTCCATGTTGAAGCTGTGTGCTTATTGGTCCTTCCTCACATGACGTTTCTGTGCAGTCTGACCTTGATTTTGAGCACATCACCAGCAGCTGGGTGTGTTCCACACTCAGCCTCATTAGGATGGTTGTCAATATGGAAAACAGAGCCCATGTGGAAGGTACGCAGCGGGGTGGCTGCTTGTAAAGACTAAAAGGCATCATTCAAAATATATATTCTTAAATCCCAACACAAAAATTCAGATAATTATTGAAGTGTGTGGCCATCGCTGTGAGATTGGGTCAAACCCATCTGCTTTAAGAATGTCCTCATTGGACCCAGATAGGTTTTAGACAAGAAGAGGAGGCTTATCTGGGTAGAGGAGTGAAGATTTCACCCGTGGATTTACTAGCAATATAACTGATGAAGAGAGTGTAGAAAAGCCAGATTCTTAGACATGTGGTAATTGAAGCCATTCTTTGTTCTTCTTTATTCTTTGCCTCTATAAGTGCTTCACAAGGCCTCTAAACCTCGTTTAAACTTGACTGGTCATCAAGTAAAGATCGACTAAGACAAACGTCATTTGATGTTGAAATGCTAGACGTGGAACCCTGAGTTCAAGAAATGTAAAGGTCTGCTGTGTTCAGAAGCTGTGTGATTCAAACTTGGTCGTCAAACCAAACAGCCATGTAATTCAGCGCATGTTAGGAAGAACTCAGGGACCAGTGACTTGGGGGGTGTCAGACCCAGCTAGTGGTTTGTGCCTTTTGGCTCACACTTGCCCATTCTCTGAAATGTTTAGGTTTTCTCTGAAATGTTTAGATTTTCTTTGAAATAGAAGCTCACTGGGAAGAGGTCCTAAGTCTTTGGAGAAGCCTTATTGTCGTGATACTCACAGCTGTGGCCATTGCATTCCAGAAGTGGACACTTATCATTTTGCTTCCATCTTCCAACTTTCTAAGTCAATTCTGAAATGTTAGCATTGACTAAAATGTGGCTTTCACATAAAGATTGTCATTTGCTACCATAGCGCCAGATGTGGCAAAAGTCCTCTGCCAGTTGTCCTCCCTGACCCTACCCCACCCCCCAGCTCTGCTCTTTATGATGGGTACAGTGAATTGAAACTGTAAGGTGGGAGAAACATTGAGAAGAGGGTCAGGAATTGTGTATATATCATGAGATCAAAAAGACAGGAGATTTTACCCAAAAAAATGCTGTGATTAACTGTCAAAATAATTTGATCTTATGGCAATGAACTAACTGCATGGTGTACTATCTGGGGAAGCTTCAAAGTCATCACACCTCACAGCACAAAATACTAAGAGTAAGGCTGTGTGTCTTACTGTTACTCACATAGCAAGTTAGTTGCAGACTCTGAAACACAGGTCAGGATCTCTTGATTTCTAGTGTTCTAAGTTAACCAAAAAATTGTATGAGCGCAAGTAATGACCTGACTTTCTAAGTCAGGAGAGGCTGTGAATTGGAATCAGTAAATGATAAGTAATAATCAGTAGATAATAATTTTAAAAAGAAAATTCTCACTCTTGCGTTGTGTTCATGCGATAAAGTGATGACCCCAGAAAAGGAGAAATATCCTCTTAACAATGTTTTTCACTTTATGGAAGTAATATGTGAAGCGTTCCTAATTATTGTGCTGTTTGAACAAAGAATTGCTATTTAGCTTGACCATAAATATCCTCTACACTCTGACAGTATCCTAATATATCCTTTAGATAAAGGAGATTATTTTAATGAACTGAATTCTTAGAAAGGAACTGCCTAGTAGGAAACCAAATAAGGTTGTCTTATGTGTTAAGCATACTGAAATTCAAAACAAAGCTTGAAGAGAAGAAAATATTTTCTTATGTCTAGCATGCAACCCTCTCAACCTTTGCATGAGAAGCAGGATTCCCTGTTGCACTGGATTATTTCCCTCTAAATCAAGTGTTTGCCTCAGGCATTCTTGTAGAAGTATTTGTAATTCTTTATCTAGATGGAGAAAAGTATATCAGGTTGCTTTTGTGCTTCCTGTGGAGTGGATGATTTCCCTGGGGAGTGAGTTCACTTTTCTCTTTTCACCTTTTGCCATTGTAACCACAGTAGATGATCTATCTCAATCATACAAACATTTTATTAATTATCTCATTCGAGATTCATGCACATCATTGTCATTACTTAAGAAGAACGTTTTTTCTTTGCAAAGCTTTCAACCCTTTTCCATTTAAATAACACTACTGAGGTTGACATTCTGCATTTATCTTTGCCCACTAAAGGTAAAGTGCTTTGCATAAGATAAATGACTGTTCATTTGCAGGAACAGAAGAAGGGTAATAGCTTAATCCCAAAGAACTAGGAGTTAAAGAATTACTACCTGAAATATCATACTACTTCATTTTATATTCAAAACCAGATATGGTCAAATGAGAAATTGAAATTATTCAATTCTTCTTAATTTAGAATTTGGTTTCAATAGAATTTTAGAATAAGCACAAGCATACTTTGTTTTATAGGTAATAGCTTTTGAGTGAATTATCTACAATACTCATAATCTCTTCTTTTTTTGAGACTAGGTCTCCCTTTTTTTGAGACTAGGTACCGCAGGCTTATGTTGCCTGTGTTACCATGGACTCAAGCAAACCCCAGTCTCAGCTTCCCAGGTAGCTGGGATTACAGGCAGGCACCATAACACCCAGCTATTTTTCTAGGACTAGGTCTGGCTGTGTTGCCCCAGGCGGGACTCGAACAGCGATCCCCAAACCCCGCCATGACTCTATAAGCTGTCACTTACAGGCATGCACTACCATGCCCAGTCACTAATCTCTTCTTTTTTGTGAAAAGATTGTGTTTGGATATTCTGATATCTAAGGTAGTATACAGGAGTTTGTTTTTTGTCCTAAATAAATCTCTTAAGGCCCATCATAAAGCAGAACAATGTTTAAGAGTGTAACAAAAGGTTAATTTTTTATATTCATTTTCTTTTTTCTTGATTGCATACACATACATATCATATCTTTGTCTACCCCTGTACTGTCCCACCACCCCATCACCCATGCACCATCATTATCTCTGTGCCCTCTCCTTCCTCCATCTTACCCCCTCCCCTCTCCTGCTCTATGCCTCAATTTCGTTGGCAGTTTTAAATTCTTCTTGCCTGTTTGTTTGTCTTCCCTGTAGTCCTCATATAAGTGTGGCCATCCCATATTCTCTTTTTCTTTCTGGCTTATTTCCACTAACATGATTTCTTCTAGCTCCAATCATGTTGCTGCAAATGACATACATTTATTTTCTTTGATTGATGAATGCTATTCCATTGTGTAGAGATACCACATCTTTTTCAGTCAAAAGGCTAACTTTAAGAAATGAGTGTGATAGAACTTATTATATTCATTTTCATTTATAATTTTTTTTATTGAGTAACAGAGATTTAAAACACTGTATGTCCAGTGCATCCCAACGGGAGGTTCTTTACCTTTCTAGCAGCTAAAGAAGATTGTCAGAGCCCTTGCTGGGTCTTACCGCTTTAATGCTCTCAGGGAACCAGGCACACAGGCACCCCAGGCAGGGAGACTGGGCCAATGTATGGCAAACAGGCCTGCTGGGCCAATTGTATGGCAAGCAGGTAGGCGAGGCAGCAGGAGCAGGGGGATGCTGGGAGCCAAGCCATCCCTGCCAACCCTGTAGGAATCTTCACGCTCTTTCTTTGGGTTCTCCTTGATTTCCCTTTGGGTCCTCATATGGTCCCCTTCCAGTGCTCACCTCCCCCCCCCCTTTATCATCACCTCACAGGCCTAGGTGAGCCTGCTCGCACATGCACACACCCACTGGGCCAGGAGGATGCAATGACACGAGTGTTGGTCATAGAGACTAATGGGGGGAAGCCTGACCAATTCATTTACCCTACAGTATGATGTAGAGGTAGAGCTAGGTTCACACCTCTTCAGGTGTGTGCTGTGATACCACAGATACCATCAAAGCACTAATCATTTTCCTCATTTGAAAATTTCTTTATATTCCACGTATGAGTGAAATCACCTGTTTTTCTCCTGTTTTTTTCCTGACTTCTTCCACTCACAATTATGCACTTCTATTCCATCCATATTATCAAAATGACAAGATTTTATCTTTTTTTTTTTTTTTTTTTTTTTTAGTAGCTGAGTAGCTAAGGAGTTAGTATTCCAGTGTGTATCTATAAGCCCATCTTCTTAATCCACTCATCTGTCTTTGGGTGCTTAGGTTGTTTCCGTCATTTCTCTATGGTAAATAGAGCCAGTGAACTTTAGAGCATATGTCCCTTTGAATGAATGTTGTTACATTTTTTGGATAGAAACCCAGGAAATGGGTGGCTGGGTCATATGGTAATTTAATATCTTAAGATTTTGAGACTCCTCCGTGATCTGTTTCAGTTCCCGCCAACGGTGTGCCAAGGATCCTTTTTCATCCATGTTCTTGTCAACATTTGTTATTTCTGGTCTTTTTCTTATGAACCATTGAAAGAACATTTTGAGCATAGACTTTAGATTCTCATAAAGGGCGAGGCAGCCTAGCACAATACTCCACTGTGTTCAAGCAGCGCTGCTCACTGATCTCTGCTGTAGTAGATCCATGACTTACAAGCCCTGGGAGATGTTGGTGCTTGGGCTATACCCACCCCACATTGTTCGGTGAGCCTGGCCTCTGCACAGGATGTGGAGGCAAATTCTTGAATGCTCTCCAGTTGAAAGGATTATGGATATCATGTCCTCACAAGGAATCACCAAAGCCCTGTACATTTCTCCATCATGGAAAGCACCACCTCTAGAAAGACATCAGACTCCGTTTTACATGGACTTCCTTGTGGGGCCTCTAAATATTCCAAGAGAGTTTTTATTCAAAGCCAGTAAATACAATCTGAGTCTCAACTATGTAAAGGTAAATACACATGAGAAAGAAATCTTTGTGTGTGTGTGTGTATGTGTGAGGGAGGGTGGGAGAGAGAGACAGAGAGAGGGAGAGAGAGTGGTAACAACAAGCAGTTGCTTCCCCCCCCCTTTTTATTTGATTGCACTTAATCAGTGTTTGCCTTCAAACAGTGAGTTATAGGTGATTTTGATTTTATGGAAGGATTTTTCTGTTCATTTCCATAGAAAACCTATGACTTTATCATCAGCAAAATGAATTTTGAAATTAGTACCTAAAATTTCCTTTTGACTAGCAGGTACTGATGGTTTAGAAAAAGTCAAAAGCTTGAAAGAATGCAAAACAATTATTAGCTAGTTTTACCTAACGGCGATTGTGCTTTGGGAACTTTTTGCTTCAGTTCCTGCTGATGCAAAATCTGTTTTACTTCTAAAGATGTCCAACTGCCAAATTAAAAGAAGTCTCCATTCCCACCTTGGACCAAATTTCAGCACCATTAAGCATCAGTTTCTTTGAGCATTGAACTTAACTTTTTTCTTCAAAAGTCACATCTAAGAACTAGATTCATTTCAATTGGGTTGTAGAATGGGAAGAAATTACATTTATCTTAGAGATTCCTTCTAGGTGAGAAGAACTTAGAAGGCAAATTTCCTTCCCATTTGTTAAGCAGGAAAACCTACAAAAATGATTTCCTTCCAGTTAAGGTTTCCACCAACACCAGTGATAATATATGTCTGCTCCTATTCAGGCACAGAATTTATCTGTGTACATTCCAGGCACAGAATTTACCTGTATACATTCCAGGAGATAGATGAGAAGAAAGGAAATACTGTTTTATTTGACAAGATACTATCCCAATGTGTTTTAGTGGTGCACTAAAATTGAATGATAACGAGCATCTTGCAGTGAGTATAATGCCAAGGATTGCAGTTTGTGTGTTTGAAATACTTCCCTCTGGTTATGAAATGAATACCTGTTCATTGGTCAAAGTTGACAAAATGCAACCACAATCAAGAATTAATAACTAGAACCCCTTGATTTCCTTTCAGTATTAGTGTCTTGCAGATGTTGTACTCATTAATCATAGTAAGTATGTGATTCACTGTCTTCTGTTTTGTTATGGGCTTTTTTTTTTAACCTAAGTATTTTAAGATATTTTATATTCATGAAATTAAATAATCTTGGAAAGCACAGTTCTCATTTATTTTTAAAGTTAATTATTTTATTTTTAATTAAGGAAATATTTGAATTCTCCATTCAGGTATTACCACCATAATGCACCTTCTGCCAAATCACCTCTAGTTCACCACTATAACCCATTATGAAAAGTAGTTTTTAACCTAGTGTTATAACAAACATTATAATGTGTCCCTTTGTCATGCATGCATTCATTCATTCATTTTGGCAGTTAGGCTGTTTATTTTATTGGGGGCTTATTTCATGATGCTGTGATAATATCATAATGCCATAGTAACTATATTTGCATTAACTTGATTTTCATAAACATTTATTACCTGAATGCCTCTTAAATCTTAGTTTATAAATAAAAGATGTACACTGGCTCATTGTATATGAAAAGGTGGAGGGAATTTTTAGTATTGTTTTGTGATCCTAAGTTCAACTAAGTCTCTTAACCTCTACCTTTCATTCTGACTTTTTTTCACTGACAGTATAAAGCATTCATTATATTTATTGTTTGTTAGTAATTTAGGGCTTAGTTCACATAATATTAACTCTCAGTCTCTAACTTGGAAAACAATTGACTAATTATCACAAATCCTACAAAAGTGGTTTGGTGAAAGGTATAATTTCAGCCCTGCAGATGGGTAACATGTCTATACAAAGGATTGTAGCTGAGGAATTTGAGGAAACTGGCAGAAAGTTGGCATTTCAGCCACAATTTCAAGGATGGGGGGGGGGGAGATGGAGCTGTATTTTAGGTATTTGGAGAAAGTGTGAGCAAAATTTGGAAATAATAAACACAATCAAGACAGGCTGTGTTTGTTGTCTCAGATGTGTTACTTGTTTGGGGAAATAGGATGAGAATGGAGTTCTAAAGACTAAAGGAAAAATTGTTTTTATTTCTTGGCTGGGGGCAGGAAGTGAGGGAAGCCAAAACACTACCTCAAAGAGATGCTCAGAATTCTCAGGGTGAAAAAAAAAAAAAGAATCTACAGGTTTCTTGGTTCTCCATGATAATCAGTTGGGATCATTTACATTAGGAAAAAGAAGACAGAAAACTCTATACAGACACAGCTTGAGGTTAACTGGAAACATGAACCTCCCTATAAAATTTATGTTAAAACAGCTCACTAATGATTTCTGAGACTGCATGACACAGATGTAAGCAGAAAGCAGCTGTGTATTGATTGACACAGACAGCAAAATAAGTGTTCAGACCTCAGACCTGCTATGACAGCACCAACTGACAGACTGAACTTATATATAAATCAAAACCTTAAAATAACACATATCTACTCTAGCCAATGGATGTGTTATTAAGTTTAAAGATATTTTTGTCTTTTTTAAATGCAGCAGGTGATGAAGTGATCGTGTGAAATATAAGTTACCTTGACTTTTTAAAAAATTCTTAGGTGTCATCATTAGAAACAAACTAAAAGCAAAATCAGAGAAATTTCATACAGAAGACTTTTTCATGAGTGTATGTGCTCATTATAAAAGCACAGAAAATGATGAGGGTC
>PVHY01001447.1:44167-68140 GCA_004024945.1 Uropsilus gracilis
GATAGATAGATAGATAGATAGATAGATAGATAGATAGATAGATAGATGATAGATAGATAGATAGATAGATAGATAGATAGATAGATAGATAGATAGATAGATAGATAGATAGATAGATACCCTTCAAAGAATACTGGTATTTCATATAAAAATTGCAAGCAGTGCAGCAAGTGATTCTTAAATTGTTACTCATTTTTCTTATGATTGAATCGTTCACTTAAAAACCACTTTCTTCTCTCAAAAATTCTGTTATTGGCCAAAAAGAGGATAAGTACCCTATAATATCTATCTAAAAGAAAAGGACACATTTTCAGTACCAGCGCCCAAATAATTTAACTGCAAATTTAAAATAATCAGAGGATCATCTCCATTAAACATGAATGGAAATACTCCTGATTTAGAAAAACTACCACTCTGTTATTCATGCCTACCTTTCTTTCCCCCAAACCGTAAACCATGTCTTACACATCTAAGTGGATAATATAATTTGTGCGTATCAAAAATTATGGGAGTCTAGGATGTCATGATTTATAGTACATGAATAATTGTAAGCAGACATTTCTTCTAAAGGGATGTCTTTATTTTGCTGCCTGACTTTGGATAAAACTAATCTGTGCTATGGCAGAGCTGACCTTGTAAACCATCAATGAACTTGATGCATACTTGCTTTCCTTGGATGCAATTTAAGATCATAAACCTATAAAATGACCTTTTCTGCCCATTTTACAGAATAATTTAAAGTAGTGGTTTGTCATTGTGCTTGTTTTTATTCTGAACTTAAGCTGATTTTTCCTGCTAATACATTGAGAGGTGTTTGTTCAAGAAAACAAACTCAACATGATCGAACCCATACTCATCTCCAGTTGCCCTCCTCTAGCCACAAATTTTGGGTGAACTTCCAGTTCCAATCACTTAATGATCCGATGATAGGAGCTTTTGAGGGATTGCTATAAGACGAGAGTGTGAGGAAGAGGAGTGAACTAGGAAACCTGGATGTTGATGTATCAGGGACATAATAAGTTAGGGTTGTTAACATTGATTAATAAAGTTGGGAAATTAGAACTAAGATGGTTGATTAATTAATTTTAGAAATTATATTTACTTTAATTTGGAAGGATATTGCATTGATTTGAGTCATTCTTTTATGTGGTATCCAGAAAAATCCAGGAATGTAAATGTGATTTTATTTGTTTTACAAATGTCAATTATATGCTAAAATCACCTCTAAGATATACCTACTTTCTTAGTCTTTGTTATAGAGCATATTCTATGCCTCAGGATAAATCGTTTTTTAATGGAGGTTCTTCTAATAGATGCTACAATTGGATTAGAGATAAAACTGCTTATACCCTGGAGTAATATTTCCATAACTAATAGTAACTTAACAATATAGCTCCTCATCAGGTTTTGAATTTTAATAGCAAATCCATAAGTGAGTAATAAGTTAGAAGAACATATTATAATTAGTGGAGTTGAGGGTGTGATGAGGGGAAAGAATAATTGTAGATCTATATTGCAAATAAGAATATGTTCTGGTGAAGACTAAGAAAGCTTTTCTGTTATTTTCCTACATTTGGAAATCATTGTTTTTTATCTGAAATTTAAGCTTTATGAAAACTGGGTCTTTGGTTTGCGTTTACTGAAATATCCCCAGAACTTCAAGCATGTTACAGCACATAGTAGGTACTTTAATACATATATGTAAAATAGATGAGCCGAGCATTTAGCTGAATATTGGGAAAAGTAAAAGGAGTAAGATAGCCTTATCACTAGGAAGACTGAGGGTAGAAGCAGTAATTTCAGATGCCTGAAAGAATCTCAAAATGACTTTTACTTGAGTTATTGCCCAACAGAAATAGGGCAGGTTCTCTTATACATCCAAGAAGTAACAGGAATCTCAGATCAGGAAGAAATCAAGATTTTTCAGATCTTGATCAAAGTTCACTCTTATAGGTTCTCACCTCTCCTGTGAGTGTCTAGTTTAAAGACCAGAGGCATTTGTGTTTAGACATAAAATGTGCCTTTACACTTGCCTTTATACTTTGGCATCCCTTGACTCATAATTCAATAATAACGCTTGTTTTAACAGAAACCCACTTCTAAATATTACTCATAATAGTAATGGACATACTTCCAATTTGTATGTTATCCCTGAAGAGTTAGGGTAACATTTGCATGTTCATTCCTATCAACCTGTGGGAACTGTGAATTCCTGTCCTATATCAATGCTTTCACTAAATGATGAAATGAATGTGATTTTAGTAGATACCTATGATGTGTAGACAGATGTCAGGTACTCCGCTGTTAGAGGTTTAATCTTTTCATGCCATTAAAATTGGAGAACTTTCTATTGATTTAGTGATTAGCTACATTTATTTTTAAGGCTGTTACCCCAGTTTTGAGTTTTCCTAAATATGACCCTTCGATAGTATCAGCTTTGCCAGGCACAGCTCTGTTTTTGCTTTTGTTTACATTAAAGATGATTCATAGGCATAGGATCACACCTCCTCACACCACACACACCTCCGAGGCACCCAGAGTCCTCCACCATTTCTGTCTGTCACTGAAGAACCCCTTCTTCATCAGTGCAGAGTTGCTAAATTCCTGTGAATCAGTCATGTGTTTCTTCTTTCCTTATTGAAAACTTAGAATTAATTGTCTGCCAGGAGCTTAAGTGCGTCTCAAAAACTATATTGATTGGAATAGGCATATATTGAATATTCAAAAAAAAATTATTTTTTGCCAGTTAAATAATTAGAGCATGTTTTGTTGTTGTTTGTTTTCTACCTTTATTTTCATTTGAAGCTTTTTGTTCTAATTCTCAGTTGAGTCTAATGTCTTTCCTAGGTACCAGTGAGCTTACTTTCTTCATTAGATTCTTTAATCTTTTGGTATCCAATCTGTGACTTCATTCAGAACTTTTGTTAGTAGATCCTTTATTTCATTCCATAGCCTTCCCCTATATTCTTATGCATCAGGGGTCCCTGGGCCCTCTTGTCAGCCATCTGACCCTTGTGCCCTTCTGGCTTCCCCTACAGACTACCTATTCATGGCCATGCTTCTTGAAATGGTAGTCATCCATTCCTGTTTTATCTTCATCACCTCCAAGTCCTTCCACAGTCAGCTGCTACCAGACACCCATCCCTTTCTTGCCAATGAATGAGCTCTGTGCTGCCCCACTCTGTCAGGTTCATCAGATACTCCATGCCGTAGTGATTTCTCCAAGAAGGTTATTGCCTTCTGCCTTCCATGTTCTTTTGCAACTGCTTCTATCTTCTCTGCTGACTCTCGTTCTTCTTCTTTGGCTTATTTTTCTGCTACTCACTCAAGAAATCCTCAATATTGGTATTTCATTGTCCTCCTACATTGTTCATTTTCTGACCACACAATAGGAAACCTCATTAGGTTTCCCAGAGGCCTTGTTTGATGTCTCCTGAGTTATTAAATCCAGACCAGGCCTCTAAGTATTTACAGGTCATCAGACTCGGTGTTTTACTGGTCATCAGACTCAGTGTGACTCTCATATTGATGATTAGCCTGTCTCCGAAGGGTAAGAGAACACAGGATACTGCTAATAGCGTGGAGTATTGGCTTTTAATTTACACGGACAGTTCATCTGTTATCTATGCTAGTTTCCTTATCAGTAAATAGCAAATTTGAGCCCAGGTTAAACAAAAAACAATGTAGACCCGGCTGGGATATGCCTATTTCATCTTTTTTTTTTTTTTCTTAGTTTATTGGACCATGTGGGATTGGGGGGAAAATTGTTTTAGGCAAAGAATGAAATTACAGCTTTTATTAAAGCTCCCTGAACCCTTGATTTCATGCATAAGAATTAATTAGAATTGAATGAGCTCATACTGTGCTATCACCATAATAAGGATTTTTGTTGTTGTTTTGCTTTGTTTTGTTTTCCTGCCGGTTAATGACAACCGGTATTCAAGAATATAGTGAATTAAGTTTAAATCCCTAGAAAATATTCTTGTTCTGGTTTTTCATATTTTTTAAAAAATGAAAATATACAAATAAGTTTATTGCTCTTCATATTTGACTTTTTAGGTACTTTAACTTATATAAGATTTCTTGTAAACGTCATCATTTTATATGAATGTGAACTCTGCTTTGGGATTAGTCTCCTGTGTGGTGAGATCTTTTGCTAAAATTTATAGCTGGGAAGAAGAGAATTAAATCATCTGAAAGCAAAACATGAAAAACGGTGCTATTACTGAAATGTCTGTTCAGCAAGCTGCCTAAATGAGTAGAGAGAGTAAGATGGTGTGATCAGCGCTCTGGGTCCCAAGACATGAATAGTACCTATTATTTATTGTGAGTTGATGGCTTATTTGCACAGGGGAACTGTTGCCAAAGATGTCTTTTGTACTTACTTGGTGTAAAGTTGGCTTTTTAGTACATCAGCCCTGTTTTCCCAAAGAGGTAGCTTCCCCTGTATGGTCCTACAGTTTCCAAGAATGTAAATAAATAACCATCTCCCTTGTATAGAAATTTCATAAAAGCTGGACTTTGAGAAATCCAAGCAGTGAACATAGGGTGATAAGGACATGCCTAGAATTACCAATGGCCTGCGTGGGAAGTTCCCAATGACCAAAGGAAGAGAGGGAATGGTTCTTTTTCATTGGGCAAGGGAAAAGTGCCTTCCTCAGGTTGACCTTGAATTAATACTGCATTCAGCCATTTAATGGGTGACCTTAAGATTCCGTTGGCTTTTACATGTGCTTACTTTGATAGAATGTCTGCCTTGGGCCAGAAAATAACAAATCACACTTTTTCTAGAAGATTCTGATCACCAGAAGCTCAAAGTCTTCCTTAGCATTTTCCCCAAACGACAACATTTCCAAGGTAAAATAATTGAGACCCTAAGTATCATTTTCCTGTCATCAACATTTTAGTCATCTTTCTCATTTTAAAAGAAAGACACTATGGTATTTGGAATGAGAAAGAGCCATAAGTGACCCTCTGTAATTATAAGCCTCAGTCATACACAGTTTTCATATTTATAAATGTGACATCTAAAATGAGAAAGATGCCTCCGGTAGACACTTTTGAGGTATCTTCTGTGCTACAGGGCCTTACTTTGAAAGGCTGTTTAAGATGGAGTTTTATTGGAAGACTGAACCTCTGGATGTCTGAAATGCTTGCTCTTCAAAATATTTGCTCCCTGGAGAGGTCAAATGAAGATGGAGTTCTCTGTGACTTTCATTGGCAATGGGATGGCATGGGCTTTGGCACAGAGCCACTGCTCCCTGCTTGAGTGGGACAGAAATGGAGGACTGGCTGACTGCTACATAGGAAGAACTAGTCTGAGGATGTTTGAAGGCTGCATGTACCTTCTTTCTATGCCTTTGTGCTAAAGGAAATGTTTAGTTGCAGCGTCCACAAATACACTGTGGCTTGTCATGACATATATTCAAGTATTTCACATCTAAACAAATGCATCCTCTCTTGCCTGGTGTGTAAAATTTGAATGACACTTGTATTCTGTTAGAAAGGAGCAGACATTTTCATTACAATATCCAGCCAAGCAGAAAAGTAGCAAAGTGAGCAGGAATTTTCATTTACATACAAGATTGAAGCTGCAGTTATAAAGGAAGACGACTAGGTTCAAGAATAACCCTGTTCTCACTCCATTATATGACATGGGAGATTGTGTCAGAACCAAACTAGTTTTTCATTTTTATGTTATTGAGGAAGGCTCTGGTCCACAGCCCCAAATGCTGTATATCCTTTCAATGACCTTAAGTTTTTCTAGGGTTTAGGGCGTTTGCTTTAAGCAGATTCCATATCCCTTTGTGTTATCAAGTCCGTTATTTATTGCTTATAATGTGGTCTCTATGCTCCACCACCACAGAGATTCACAGCCATTCATTAGCTCTTATTTCTCAAGTATCAACAGGTAAAGACAGACAATTCAGTTGGACCAGACCTTGAAGCTGTCATAAAACACTAGATTAGAGAAATGGGATTGGAGTTTTCCAGGGGGAGTTTTCTGCTAAATAGTTTGTGATACACCTTTTGAAAGTCTTAATGTAATTATTTCCCAGCCCAAACCTCTTCCTTAGAAGTCGAGAAATTCAATTATTTTGGTTCTCTCAGGAGCGATAAGCCCTGACAAATTGACTTAGATTGGGCAGACTAAGGCTTGTTTATAAATTGGAGTGACAATTTCTAAGCCCAGAGAGGTGTGAGAACAGGAGAGTTTCTAAGCTGGAATTCAACCCCATTGAAAGTGCTGCAAATGGGACTTGGTAATTTCTAAAAACATATTTTTGAGGCTCTGGATGAATAAGTTATACTCACTGTATTTTTTATTCTAGTATATACTGTGTGATTCTTCCCATGAAAGGGTGTCGATATCTCATCCAGCACCAGAACACTAACCCTTTTCTTTGCTTTGCTTTACCAGACTCTTGGGAACTCAGAGCAATGTTTGTATACCGGTAAAAAGTTGTGTTGATTTCACATCCAACAGGTTGATTATTTCCTCTTCTGTCCAGCACCTTGGTATTTATTTTTCCTTTCTCAATCTTTCCTCAACTTCCTTGTGGTGTAGCTTTGCATCTTTTAGGCTATCCAATCCAAAAAAAGAAAATTAGGAGTTGGAGCACACCTGAAATCTAGAGCAGCATCTGGTTCTGGTTTGGAGACAACCACACTGAATTCTAAAGCGAGGCCATTCAAGGCTGAGGCTCACACAAGAGAGTCCAGCGGGGGTTTTCAAGGAGCCTGAGCCTGAGTGTCTGTGGGGTAGAGGGACCTCATACTTAGGAAAGGGACAACAGACACAACCTCTGGGCATTGGAAACCATAGCACAGATGGCAAATAGTAGCGCTGAAGCTCCTAAGCCAGAATGGCAGAGAACTGACGAGATTGGATATGTCCGGGGAGGGATGGCCTAGCCTGGCAGAGAATTAAAAGGAAGGCAGTAAACTTCCTCTGCCAACCGGAAAGACTGACCAAGAGTCTGAAGACTTAGTGATGACATGGTGTGGATGTAAATGGCGGCATGTTGTCATGACGCAGATGGCGACTGGGCAGTGACATAGAAAGTTAAGTTTCTGCTTAGGAATGTCAGACCATTTCTACACATGACGTCATCGAAAGTCCAGCTTCAGGAACACGGAGAGTTTGAGTGGAATAGTAGATATACTCCCTGTGGGAACAGGCACATGAGTCCATGATCCATATTTATTGAGAAAAGTGCAGCCCATTGGGAAAGGGAACAGGGCTTTACCACCAAGTAAGAGTGTACAGCAGGCACCACCATTCTGGGTTCCCCTTAAATATTGAATATTGATTCCCTTCTCTTCCTTCTGCATGAGGTACATTTTTTACCTAATGCCTTACTGTTCTTTGCAGTTCATTCCCAGGATTTGATTTCAGTGAGTTCGTTCAGTTACTTACTTGATTCTAGTAGTTTTGCTAAAAGCAATCCCTTTGAACTGGGTATTCAAGCTGGGAACATTAACTTTCAGGCCTTCAGTGACAATTTGTTGGTATCTTGGGCGTGATGGTGTTTCTTAGGGGGACAGTACAAACAGAGAGTAGAGAAAGGATCTCAGTCTCTAGTCACAGTGACTAATAGATGAATCCATGAAAGGGGGAAAATTAGCTTAATTGAGAGAACAGGAGATGTGCCGTCTGATGTTAGAAAACTAGAGTAGATGATGGATGTAAAGGGAAAAATATGGTGAAAATTGAGAGTGAAGCTGAAGACTGAGAAGAGACTGGTGCATCTTGTACTAGTGACCTTGAGAGAAGAGTTGCAGAACTTTGTTGGAGCAAGGCCAGATGGCAGTGGGTTGGAAAGAATAAATGAGGTGCTTGAGAGTGACAGTCCACAGCCTTGTTGAGAAGTTCACCTGTGAAAATGTCTCTTTCTGTTTTGATTATAGCCTCCCTCACACATGGGTTTTGGAGGCTGGTGTGTGCAAGAAACCTGCTGTGTATTTTTACCTCTCTGTATAATTTAAGGTTTGGGTAATAACGGGTGGTTTGCCTGCCTCACCGTGCATCAACCTGATTGCTATTTTGTTAGCAATTATGTGGCTTTTTAAAAGCCCCCATCTATAGCCCTAATTAATTGCATCTTTAAAACCTATCAGATGATGAATTTTTAATGAGTCAGAAAGACAGGGACATGGTAGGAAAAAGCCATCAGTAAGACATGAAAAAAGAGACTATCTCTACAATAACTTTTTTTTTTTTTCAAATCAAATCTCTCAAAATACAGAAAATTGCACTAGGTTAAAGAGAAATAGGTATTGGTCCAAAGGAAAACTTATTTAAATTTCCATGTCGGAATTAATCACGTAAATTAAACCCATAAATACAAACTATGAGTTGAGAATTTCATAGAGCGGAATCATGGGGGGGAGAGAGAACAGATTGCTGATGAATAGAGTGAGCAGTAATAACATTGAACGCTAGTGGTTTTCCTCAAATCCTTTCTGTAATGAAAATGTATGGTATTCCGACAGCGTCTAGAACAGTATGTACCATACAGTGATTTCACATCATCATTTATGATTTCCCTGTCTAGGCCTCTATCTTTGGATCTGATCTCCTCCCTTCTCCCCAATAACTTCAGACTGTCTGCTGCTTTCAGTTCATCACTCTCTGCAAGATATTGCTGATCTCTAGAATGTGACATTAAGACCAGGACTCCACAGTGGTGGCCACTTACCGCATGAGGCTGTCATGCCTGTTGGGTAAACAGCCCATCCTCATTGTCAATTGTAGGGTCATCAGACTCACCAATCTGCACAGGTTCTTTATTGGTTTTAGCATTTTCGCAGTTACGCAGACACTCTGGGTGGGGTGGGACCAGGACAGAGAGAGGGAGGAATGCTCCCTCACAAAACCCATGTGTAAGGGAGGCTGTCGTGCTGGGAGGAATTCTCGCATGCTCTCTTTTTTCCCCTCCTGTTCCCTGTGCTCCTTTACCTCCTTTCTCCTGGGCCTAGATGTGCACAAACATGCACACACCCACTGAACTGCACAATCATGGGGAAGATGCAGTATCCCAGGTGCTGGTTATACAGGCCCATGGGTAGAAAGCCTGGCTCACTCATTTACCTTACAATGCCCTTAACATGGCTGGCCCAAAGGAACAGGACCTGTAAGTATCAAGCACACTGGATATCAAAGAGAGAATTAAGATATGGGCTCTTAATAATATTTTACATCAATTGCATGCTGAAATGATTAAATTTAGGGTCTACTGCATGAGATAATGTATATTGCTACAATTCATTTTACCCATTTCTTTTTACCCTGTAATGTGGCTGCTGGAAATTTGAATCTGCCAGTGTGGTCTACATAGGTTCTGAATAGACAGTTTATGAGCTGTGTCAGGCCAGGGCTGTATCTTGATTCTCCCGGGAGCTGGTCTAGGGTGCTGTTCAGAAGCACTGAGTAATAGCAGAGATACTCTCTTAACAGGAAACCAGGTTTTAATGTGTGCTCTCACTCCTCATTCTGTTGCCTGTGGCTAGGGGCACAGCCAGCATCACCATTTCCTTTCTGGAAATCACTCCATGATGACCCGGAGTCACAACGTTAATCTCCCTTTTCTGGCCTCACATTTAGATGCTTTCTACCCTGTTTTGTATTGTCTGTAATTAAAGAAAGAAAAGGTAAAATGGGAGCAACTAGACGCTTAGGAATATGTGAGAAAGCATTCAGTTCTTCGCCTTTTTCTATTTCTTTTCTTAACGTCTCTTACCTTTCAGACAGGAATTGATTCCTGCCTGGTAGCTGCACCATCACAGCATCTGTGATGTATCACCACCGTCCCTTGAGATCTTCCTTCCCATTCTAAACCCTCTGCCTGCCCCTCCCCCAGCAGTCTGCCTCAGCTCTGTGGTCAGCTTGCAAGGCTCTTTTTCCTTACTTTTCATTTGGTTTCTCTAGATTCCACATAAAAGTGAAACCATTCAGTATTTATTTCTCCTTCTGGGGTATAATCATAGTGGAATGCTGCTCAGCGATCAAAAAAAGACAAACTCATGCCATTTGTGGCACTCAGTTCTTAATGGAGGCCACGTATATGGCACTGGAGGGCGGGAAAGATTTAATGGTGTTCTTTAAAGTACAAGCCAAGTCAGTCACAGTGCGTGGTAAGAACTGGATGGTTCCATCACACAAGGCAATTAGAAGAGTCCAGTTCAGAGAGGTAGACTAGACAGAGACTGTGCCAGGGGCTGGGGACAGGGGATGGAGAGTTGTTTGGTAGCTGGTACAGAGTTTCAGCTGAGCATAATGAAGAGAATCTGGAACTCAGTACTTAACAGTACTGAACTGCAGACTGAAAAAGGGTTAAGGTGGTTCTCAGTGTGGTTTTGATTCTCATTTCCATGATTATTAGAGATGTGGAATATTGTTCATATGCCTATTGGTCATTGTAGTTCCTCTTTGGAGAAGAGTGTTTTTAGTTCTCCCCATTTTTTAATTGGGTTTTTTGCTTTGTTTTTGTTAAATGTGTGAGTTCTTTGTGGATCTTGGATTTCTAAAGTGTAATTCATGGAGGATTTTGCCCAAGTTTTCCTCTATGTATTTTATGGTTTTAGGTCTTACATCCAAGCCTTTTACCCATTTTGATTTGGTTTTTGTACATGATGTGAGGGAGTTGTCTTGGTTCATTTTTTTGCATATAGTGATCCAGTTTTCCTAGTGCCATTTATTGAAGAGGTTGTCCTTGTTCCAATATATGTTTTTCGCTCCTTTGAGGGATATAGGGGAAACAAACAAACAGACAAGAAAAATTTAAAACTGCCAACAAAACTGAAACATAGAACAAGAGAGGGGGAGAAGAGTTGGATCAGGGGAGGGAGAGGGCACAGGAGATTAAGTTGGTGCACGGGTGATGGGGTGATGGGAGAGTCTTGGGGTAGACAATGATGTACTGAATATGTATGCATATATGTGTATATATATGCAATCAATAAAAAAACTTTATTAAAAGGGTTAAGGTGCTCAACTTTGTCATGTGTGTTTATCATAATTACAAAACCATTGTAGGAAGTATCTGATCGTGCAACCGCATGTAACAACAACAAAAGTACTTTGCAAGATTGGTGACAGTAGATTATCTTAAGTAGACCCTTGCTGCCTGAAGGAACAGCTGGATGGGCCCACTTGGGAGCTTGTTAGAAAGGCAGAATTGGTCCCACCTTAGACTTGTCCAATCAGAAGGTGCATTTTAATAACTCCCCAGGCAGTGGGGATGCACAGTGAAGTTTGAGAAGCATCGCTTTCAGCATCATTTCTCAAAGTGTGGTCCATGAACCACCTGAATCAGGCGCCTCTGGGGAGGTCCCTTTTCAGGTTCATCGCAGAGCACATCACCAGGATCAGTTGTTGGGGCTACAGGGAGGATGGGTCCCCTTGCTGATCCAGCACCTCAGGTGCTTCTGAAGCATATTAGTGTTGCAGAACCCCCAGACCAGGAAATATTTCATTTCATGATTCTATTGTTCATGTTGAAATGACTGAAAGTGTTAATAAAAATGAATCTGATTCCAGCAATCCTACTTCTAGGAATTGCCAAGATATGGAAACAACCCAAATGCCCCCAAACTGATGAATGGTTGAGAAAGATGTGGTGTATTTACACAATGGCATATTATGCTGTAATCAAAACTGACAAATATGAAGCATTTGTGATAACATGGATGAACCTAGAGGGAATCATATTAGAAATAAGTCAGAAAGAAAAAGGGAAAAGATATGATCTCACCTATGGATGGGACCTAGGAATAACAAACAAAAAGACAAAAACAAAAAATAAGCTGACAGAGAAGCTGGGGCAAGATGTTAGGGGAGGGGGTGGGAGGAGGGAGAAATTGGATAAGGGAGGAGTATAGGAAGATCAAGAGGAGGGTTCTTGGGTGATGGGGTGGAGGGAGAATCACAGGATTGCAAAGATGTAATAGATATTTATACACTTATATGCATATGCATATATGTAACTTATATGGTTGATTATGTAAACAATAAAAGATTAATTAAAAAAGAATATGACTGAATCACACTCATCCTATAAGTCATAATACTGAAAAAAATGCAATAGAAAGTGCATTTGTTGCATAACTAATGCTGGCTTGGTTATTGAGAAAGTTGCAATTCAGAATAACATGGTGTTGTGTAGCCATTCCATACTAGAATCAGCCATTTCATCATGAAGCCTTGGTTCCTTTTCTCGGACAATAATATTAAAAACTAAGATCTGGACACTAGGTATGATCATTGCTACTGAAATGTCTTTATGTTAGCCCCTACATACAAGACAATATAACTGTGTATCCTCCACCTTATAATTTATGTTCCTATAAATATTCTCCAGTTAAATGTCTGTCTACTGTCACCTAAATATGAGTTCTTCATGTCTGCAACTCAGATATGTTACTATTTCATTCCTAGCATATATATTTATGCCCATCTCCCATTCCCTTCCCATACGTATGATGATGATGATGTGTGTGTGTGTATATATATATATATATAATATTTGTGATATATATCATTTGCACTGTTTTCATTATTTTAAGACCAGTGATATTGAAAATCTAGATCAAATGTTATTTCTGTCATTGATGTATGTATGTGAGATTGGACTTCATTCTCTTGAATAAATCAGTAAAGATTTGTGTGAAAGTTTTAGTTTTCACTTCAGCCTTTTCCTTATCTCGAGTCCTTTATTTTCTGCCACTTGCCAAATCATTCTGACCCTGAGCGTGTCATCTAGTCAGTTCTCACTGTTATCTGTTAATAGTCACAGTGCGTTGTTGGCAACAACCGCCATCCATCTTAAGGAGACAAGGAATATCCTCTTGTCTTCTTTGAGAATCAAGTAACAACCCACTCAGGCAAAACCCACAACAGTTACATCATATGGAAACTTTCTTGAGCCTTGTTACAGCTACTTCTGTAAGTTTTCTTCCCAGAAAAAGTATGCTTCCCAGAAACAAATCCCAGCCTGTTATTAACATGTGAAAGTTACACAATATCAGCACATAATGAGCAAATTCAAAAAAAATGGGAAGAGTCTGAAATGAAGAAATTGAAAATTTCCTGAGTAAATATTGGCTAGTTTTCATCTGGGTATGCAGTGTGTGAGAGCAGAGGTGAAGAAGCTCATAAACCCTTAACATTCTACTTGTCTGATATTCTGCCTTCGGGAGGAAAGATTAAGAGAATCTTGTTCAGTCTTTTTCTTTCATGGTCTGTCAGTGTAAAGCATCTGAAAGCTACTAGAATAGCAGCAAGTTCAACCCCTATCTGTTCTCTGTATCTAAGACCTCGCTTGATCCTTCAGTCAGTATGGAGACTGTTCACCATCTCTGTTGTTACCTCCTGGTCCAAGACCTTGTCATCCTCCACCTGGATGATTGTCACAGTTCCCTACCTGGCTTTGGACTTTGGTTTTGAGCCCTTGGGCTTAGAAAAACATGTGTGATGCTCCCAGTGTTATTCAGAGTACCAGCCAGCATGTGGGTGGTATTTAGGGCCCGTGCAGTCTGCTAGCTCACCCCTGACTCCTATTATTCCTCTCAGTGCACTATTCCTCTCAGTGCACTGACTCCTCTTATTCCTCTCATGTCCTTACTGTGCTCTGGACTTGCCACACACACACTTCTACCTCAGGACCTTTGCACGTGTCTCTCCCTCTGCCTAAATTTCTCCTGTTTCTGGATGACTTTTCCATCTTAAGTCTTCATTCAAATGTTGCATTTTTAATGAGAATTCTCATTAAGCACTGTTTAAAAAAAATCCCAATGGGGTGGGGTGGATTGGGGGGGAACCTCTGTCCCTTTCTGCTTTATCTCCATAATTTATTCCCATCTGACATTGGTGTTGCTTAGATTTGTGTGTGTGTGTGTTTTAATCTTTCCTTACTAGAATCCTTATCAGAGGAGGGAGGGGGTGTCAAAGAAGGGAGGTAGAGGACTCTGGATTATTGGTGGCTGTGTGCTTGGTGGTGGATGTGGGGACATACATCTGAGGATGTGTGATCCTATTCCTATGGATCACATACAGTGTTGGAAAGGAATGTTAGGGGGGAGGGAGGGAGGGAGGGGAGAGAGAAAGAAAGGCAATATAAAGAAATTAAAATGTACATTATTGTCTTTGAATTACACAGTGTGGAATTTTCATGGTATTTTCATCATAATATTCATTCCCACTTTCCTGAGAAAATCCCAGATTGTTTGGTTCATGGTGACAACGTGTTCAGCTGAATATACTTTGGCAGAAGCCCTTACAGACAAGTGTGGTCAGATAAGTTAGTAATGGCGTGTAGGATGCCAGGAATGAGGGGGAAGGAGTCCCTTCTATTTGAGAAATGAAAGCCTCCTTAGGGCAGGAAACAAAGTATCCCCCAGGCCTGTTACTTCTGTGTCCAGTCTTACATTTCTTTGGTCATCTTATGACCATGACACTTGCGGACAGAAGCCAATGTGCTAAACCTGGAAGGGCAGGGACACAGGACCAATCTGGTCCCCGAGGGCCCCTGACATTCACCTTCTGATCCTTGCAGCAGCCGCCTCAGTAGCAAGTTCCTAGGTGAGTGGATCTTGCCCTTCCTTCCAGATGTTGTTTGCCACGTGTCTACTCAGTGCTGGAGAAGGCATTTCCAACAGTGTCACATGCTGGATGGCTAATTTAAGTCTCATTTTGATGTTGAGTTGACCATACTGTACATGATAATAATGAAAATGTTTTTGTAATCAAAAGTGCAGCTGCTTTTATAAAGGCCAAAGCAAACTGTCTGGAAAGAGTCTGTTTTGACTCAAGTTTCGATGGCAGCAAGGGGAGACCCCATACTTGGGAGCCAGGAGACCTGCATTGCTGGGCCAGTTCTCGTGGTTTGCTCTGCAGGCAAGGAATTTGATCTGTGTGTTTTCTCTTCCATCTCACAATGAAGTCATTTGACCGAGAGTCTTTCAGAGAACACCAGCGATCTGGTGGATGGAGGCCACCATTGAATTTCAGCGTCATGGTTCACCTTACCTGGACTTTTAGCCAAAAAGCCAAACCCAGGTTTTGTTCACTAGTTTTGAAATTCCCTTTCAGTATCCGTTTGTGTGTAATATAAATATGAACTATTTCAAAATCAGAATGTAGGATTCTCAAACACACGTGGTCTGCAATGATAAATATTCACTAGCATGAAATGATCCCAGATTTCATCAAGTTTGGCATAAATGGGAAAATGATTTATCATTCAAGAACTTAATTTACCTTGATCGTTGGTCTTTTCACTTGAATTGTGCTAATAATTGTTTTCCCTGATGTGAAGCTAATAAGTTATCAGAAAATGTTTTAAAAAATAAAAATGCATATGGTTCAGTTATAGGCTCTCTAGAGATAAACTGTCACACATTTTCTAATTAATGTTTCAATTTTTAGAGCAGTTTTAGTTTAGGAATAAAACTCAGTGAAAATACAGTTCCTCTATACCACTTGCCCTGCCATGTTTTTAAAATAATTCTTTTACAGCTAAATAGGGAGAAGATATAAGCCATACTAAGCTCATTTGCGAGAATCGTTATTTATTTTGCCACATTTCTTAACTCTTGTTAAAAGATTTTAACAGATTATTGTGATGTAATTGCTTCAGATTTCTGTTGTGTCACATTTCAGGATGTTTCATCAAATTTGAAAGTAATGTGAGCAGGGCTATAAAAACCACAGTTCCTTGCTAAATTCATTTTAATGTTAGAGAACAATGAGTTATCCTGTTGTGCCATTAGTCCTGAGGGTTTATTAGATAACCAGTATCAATCCTTTGGAAAGGCAATCTCATTTGTGGGGGCATTTATTTCTTGGCTATTTACATTATTAGAAACTTAAGTGCATCTATATAGCATTTAATGAAATGTCATTCTGCAAATTAAAAAAAAAACTATCCTTTTAAAAATTAATGTCTTAACTGCTCTTTCCATGCACATTAGTTTTCACCAAAATAAATACCTTTCAGTGACTTTGGCTTTGTGTTCAAATCAGCAACTTGGCCCAAGGGCCAGTGGGATGAGATGTATTGGTGTTCGACAGCTGTTTTTCAACTCTCACTCCCAGAATTCAGGTCAAGGTGAAGACTGTTTAATATCTGTTTCCAATTGTCTGAAGTTTGGCCAGACACTTAAATTTTCCATTAATTGTAAAATAGCAAAGTGCTTTGGACTATGTACATATGGCAGTGTGGCTTGGCTACCCCGAGCTAACCACCAAGGCATCTTCAGGCCATATGTTAACCTCTGACCTCCAGGAGCTTTGAGACTTGAGATGCAAGGGATCAGGTGTTCGTGCTGGCAACCACAGTTGACCACCTGGCACCCAGCCAAATGCCTGGCACAGTGGGCAACAGGAAATCTTTGAATTCTATTGGGAGTTGAGGAGTTGGTTATGGAGTTCGTTATGGGTAAGATCTCTTGTCTAATTAGGATTTGGGGGTGCTCCCCACTATTCTAGTGGTTAATATTTGGTACTCTCGTCTGGCTCTTTGTTTTTCTTTTTGTTTTATAGTAATCTATGTTAAACGTGCTATCTCTTGGGTTGTTCTGTTATTTCTTAGGATTTGTGGCTTATTGTTTCTCTCTGAAGTTAGGTTATAATTTCTTGCAGGTAGGTAGCTCTGAACCCCGTTCTGAGTAGAGATCTCTCCCCTGAGCAGTAGGATGTATAAGAGGTCCATTGTGTGGTTATTGTGCAGCTGAGATGCAGTGAGACACATGAACTATCAGCCACCCTTTTCTATAAAGAGAATGAAAGGCTTTTTTCTTTTCATTCTTGGACCTTTATCTCCCTGTTGTATTTCGGAATGTGTCATGTAGCATCCTGTGAAAGACAAAGATGCATTGCTCTCTCTGCTGGGGGGTGCACAGACGATGTCCCTTGCTTAGCTGGAGTTGGTTTAAGTCCGTTCTGGTGTGTCTGCCTGAAGGATTGCAGTGACCCACTCAGCAGTATCCTGCTTTCATGGACCCACTATGCCAGTCCTTCCTTCCCTTTGTTAGAAGAGCTGACATTTGTGGGTCTGGGTGTATACAACGGTTAAAGAATAGCAGCTGCTACACTGAGCATAGTAGCAAGCAAAGTGTGGATTGATTGAAGCAGAAAAAACTCCTGACAGCAGGAGGATTCCAAGGGAGGAAGCCCCTCCTAGCTCCACCTTATCCCTGACAATATACTGGGAGATTTCCTGTTGCCCAGAGTGCCAGGCATTTGGCTGAGTGCCAGGTGGTCAGGACATTTTGTTGGTATTGGTTTTTTGTTCCCTAACTGCCCTATAACTGAATCGTTCCCTGCATGGTGGTAAGCTTCGCAAGACACCTCTGTTTTATTGGACACTGTTTTCATCTAAGGTCATTATTCCATATTTAACTCTTTCCCATTCCCAGTGCCGTAGTCTCACGTTGATGAAAGAGTTTATCTGAAAGTGCCCTTGAGCAAGTGCTTCCTGTTTAAAGCATCCTTTGAGCTGTGATATTGGTGTCCAGCATCGTTCTGGCTCAGTTCCTATTGCCACTCACTTGTGCTCAGCCACAGTGGGCTAATACATCTTCTGCAAATGTGTATCACCTTTTCTTAATTCCCTTTGTCCAGTAAATTTTCTTCACTTTGAATTGCCTTTTGTTATCCGTCCATCCATCCGTCCGTCCGTCCATCCGTCCATCCATCCATCCATCCATCCATCCGTCTGTCCGTCCATCCATTCATCTACTTACCCATCCAGTGTGGTCATGTTCATCAGACCTGGACCAGAGGTTGGAGAGAGACTGCAAACTAGATTCTGACCTTGCATCATGGACCTCCCATTCATTTCCTACATGGTTCTCTTCTACTCATTCTCTTCAACTCATCTCCAATGTTATTTCTAATTTGAAGTCTCCCAGGAGGTGCCCAAGCAAATCTATTGACAGTACTGGCCCAGCACTTTCTTCACCAAAGTTATAACATCTAACTTTTTCAACCATCAACAGATACTGACTGGTAACTGTGTGCAGAACCTGTGCTAAGAATTAGGGATACTAGAGTGCATTCTCTCAGTAAAGCTCTAAGCTCATAGCTTACATGCCCAAAGTAGCTCTCTGTCAGTCTTTGGAATAAGAGCGCATGTGGGACTTTCTCTAATGCCTTTTCTCTGCAGTACCCATAGTGCTAGAGATAATTAGCATAGTGTCCATTGCAGGTAAATTGTGTGTATAAATATGCATCTTTTACATTTATAAAGAAATACACCTGTGTGCTTACACAAACTGTTTCAGAAGTGGGAAAATGCTAAAATGTCTGTTAGCTTGCCAAAAGAGCAATATGTCCAGTAGGGAGGGATATGGAGTTATTTGCATGGATGGACAAACAGTGTCCATCTGTCTTATCCTTGTTGGAATCAAGTGTTAATGGATTCTATTATTGAGCAGCTTTTTGTAGGATCAACTTTATAGTAGGAGACACGTATTCACTAGAGAAAAATGTCACTTAAAACATGAGGCAAGTATCTTAACCATTAAGGTCAGTGTGGCTAGGACCTCACCTGAAAGGAGGCATATCTCAGTCTTGTAAAGGTCCTCATTTTTGTCTGTCTTCTCTAAAGTGTATAGAGACTCTTTCCTGACTGCTCTCTTGATAAGATGGTGGAATGACAGGAATGTTTTCCTTCCTTGCAGTTGGTGAGTTTGTGAGCGATGCCCTCCTCGTTCCCGACAAGTGCAAATTCTTACACCAGGAAAGGATGGATGTCTGTGAAACCCACCTTCACTGGCACGCCGTCGCCAAAGAGGTACCAACACACCCATCTGCCTTTTTTAAAACGGAAGGTGCCCTGGGGACCAATGCCATGGCATTTTAGGGAGTATTTTGAGGCAACAACTATGTTGCTAAATACATTTTTTTTTTATTACTTGCAAAAACCATCCAGGAATATTTAGGAGTCCAAGAAAGGGCTATTCAGTTAGATTGATAATGTGTCTTTGTAGTAAAAGTTACTATAAACCACAAAATATACCATTTTTTCAGTTTCTATTTTATTTCCCTGTTGGTTTTCTTTTGTCATTTGAAAAGTTTTATAATGTAAGACTTCTCCCATTATTTAGTGGGAATACAGTGGTAGAACAGGAAGTAGCTTCCCCCCACCACTTGAAAACTACAGTTAGAATTCAGATTGAGTTATACTGTCCAATTTGTGTTCAGACCATAGCCATATCTTCATTTTTCCACAGAGAGTGAGTATGGAGCAAACCTAGTCTTTTATTAACCTTTCCCTGGACTCAGCTCTTAAAGCACATGGGACATTTAGCTCAAAATATCATTTTTTGATAGTCCTACCTTCAAAACTACTCTGTCCCTTTCATCTGTTTTGATGTTTGTCTAATAAATTATATAGATTTGATTCTTGAACAATAGGGTGTAGGGCGATTAGATACCCCAATGCCCAGGTAGTTAAAAAAAATCCTTGTAATGTTTGATTCCACCAAAACAACCAGTCAGATTTCGGTGTTCTTGGGGCTTGGTTTTACGTGCCTGTTGCACACCCACATTCTCAGCTGCTCAAGTCCTTTCGAGTAAGTCATCAGTGTCTACAGATTCAACCAGTCAGAATCTTTGAATCTGCAATTGTGGATATGGAGGGTCAGCTGTGTTTATTGGAGCAAAAATAAAATACTGACATGTGGATCCTCCTACTTGAAATCTACGTAATTCACTGTCAACTATAACTTTTTGTATTGTGATCAGTCCTAGAATTAGTCTCCTTTATCTAGTTCTCAAAGCTAGGGTCACTTTTGTTTCCTTTCCCCTCCCCAGAACATATGGGAATGTTTGGAGACATTTTTGGTTGCCAAAACTGCAGGGTGTGATGCTACTGGAATTTGGTGGCCAAGTGCCAAGTGGCACTTGGTCTGCTCAACCCCTTGATGACCAGCCCTTGCCCTCTCCCCCCAGGAATTATCAGCTTGGTCCTGATGTCTCTAGTGCCAAGGTTGAGAAACCCTGATTTAACCAGGCTATCAGAGTCTCAGAATGTTAGACAGAAAGCAGCACTTAAGATTTAGCATTATTTTGAGCTGGTATAAAAGCAATATATTCAGATTTACTATGAAACAAAATGTTCTTTGTATAAAAATATCTTTGGGAGGTTTAAGAACTTACTGACCTTAAGAAACTAAACCAGATAATGTGAAGCCCAGCTACCTGATGATTTCAATTCTTATTTCTTTTTGAGTTTGTAAAAGTTCTTTATTACTAAGAAATGGTGACTCCATTCCCCTCAAGTCAAAATGCAGTCTGTAATATTTTCATTGTTTACCTATATGTTCTGAATTATTCATCTTCTATCACCAATGAATACTTTCAGAACTTTATGTTAATCTAGATTTGTGTGAATTTTATAAATCCCAAGATAGTAAAAGTGGATATTGAAGGAGAAATCTCTAATGACTATAACTTCTGATTCATATTGGAAAATAATATCTTCTTGTCTCAGGATTATTATTCTGGAAGAAAACCAACAGAGTTAAAATTTTGAGATAAGGTTCAAGGGAAAGAAACTTCCACCTGTGATGGGGGTGGAAGTGAGTGGGGAGATAACATGGAGTCTTGACAGCTTCCTGATATGCTAATGAAGCCAGAAAACTTTGATCTTCTGATATCTATGTACTAATACATTCTCCATCTCCATTTATTTTCCAATCAGTTTCCATTCCTGATTTTTTTAATTAGCCATTGTATTTTTAATTAGCCATTAACCTTATAAAGTAAGTTATAAAGTAATAAATAAGTAATATGGTTAAGAAATTAAGGGTACCTGAAATCGGGGAGTGGGGGGGAGAGTAAAACGACGGTTCACAGGTGACATGGTGGTGGGAGAACCTCAGAGTATACAACCATGTACATAGATATATGTGCAATCGATTTTTAAAAATTAAAAACTAAACACACACAAAAATAAATTAAGAATGCCAAACGAGCTAAAGAAACTCTGTTGAGTGGATTGTTGTAAACCACTCCAAAAGCAAATTCTTCCTACTGTAAAATGGGTTCTTGATAGACTGGGTGTGTGTGTTGATTATTACACTGGCAGACATCTGGTCCACCACCCTCACTGTTTCTTGCCTTTGTAGACCTGCAGTGAAAAGAGCACCAACTTGCATGACTACGGCATGTTGTTGCCCTGCGGAATTGACAAGTTCCGAGGGGTGGAGTTCGTCTGTTGCCCTCTGGCTGAGGAGAACGAGAACATCGACTCTGCAGATGCAGAAGAGGATGACTCTGATGTCTGGTGGGGCGGAGCAGACACAGACTATGCCGATGGGAGGTAAGGGCGCCTTTGTGTTTGGCCATTGGTAGATGCCAGAATACCTCGGATACCATTTGCTTCTCATGCAAAGGCTCTCAGTCACTCCCGTAAGTTTTTTAAAAGTATATATACAACCATCAAGCCCTTTTCTCACTATGGACTGGCTGCTGCCATGGCGCAGCCTTCACTGAAATAATTTGAGCTTTTGTTTTCATCTCAAGAGTTGGGATCCAAATTTTGTAGATGTGGTAATAAGGTACTGGTGGTTCTAACAGAATTGAAATCTGAGTGAGTGACATGTGTTCTCTTTTGTTCTGTGGTTTATAATTTGACACTTTGTTGGGATTCTTTTATCAGTCATTAGCTAGATGTGAATTTTTGTGAAGAACAGTTTGTTTTATGGGTTTTTTTTTGTTTTCATGAGCTGATTTTGATACATGATTTTATTTTGTTTAGTTAGCCTTTCATCATCTTCTTCTTCTTGAGCTAAGTCAGAGACCTTTATAAAAACTTGCTGAAGTCTATTAGCTGTCGTTGGATGCGTGATTATTAAGAAATAGATATTCATTTCTATTTCTATGTTCATTTCATTTTTATTTCTAGGTGTTTGTGTCTTTTTCTTTGGGCTCTTGGTCCTATACATTATTATAATTCAAAGCCAACATCTATATTCAAGTATTAAAATGATGAAACCCAAACCTTTGGGTTAGAAAAGTCGCCTGGTTCCATCATTAATTTCATAGTCTGTCTTACCCCAAAACCTAATGATGATCATATCCTCCTACATTTTTTTCCCTTCATATTCTCTCAGATGTCCCAAGCAGACTAATAAATCTAAATTACAAAATATGAAGCTATTAGTGAAAAGTTTTATGACTTGTTTTCAGGAACAGGCTCTTTTATAATATTTTGTAGAACTTTTACAAAAACAATATTTTTATAATTTTATTGGTATCCACATACATTCAGGAACATTATTTGTCATATTCATCTATAATGCAAGACTTCTTTTCAGTGGCTATTTCTTAGTATAATGAAGATTCTGTTTTTTTAGTTAAGTTCTTTGCCACATGTCCCCTCTTTACCAGGCTTAGGAAATGTGTGATCAGTATAACAGGGCAAAAACTGAAAAACTATGATTAGCCAGGGAGAAAACTCAGCAAAAAATCACCAGGGTTCTTGTATATTTGTACAAGTTTTAAAATTTAAATACTATAAGCTCTCCGGGGGCGAGGGGGGGGGGGCGGGGAGGGGAGAGTATCAGTAAGTCACTCTGCCCATGGGAAACTGCTGAGCTGGTTTTCTGTGGATTCATCATTTGGGTTCTGGTCCACACACACACCTGTGTTCCATGTGCCAACTGTAGATATGGCCATCAACTTCATTCTATTGATTGAACTGCTGCTTGGTCTAAAAGCTGGAGTTGGGCCATTCTTACTGTTTTTAATAGCTTCTCTATAGTTTTTCTGAGTTATATCTAGATTTCAAAGTTTCAGTCACATTTTGAAAAAGCTCTTGGTGCCGGGGCTTTGCCTATGCATCCAGTATGAAAAATGGAAATTGGGAACGCCTCCACTGCCAGACTGGGAGGTGGGCTCCCAGACCAAGATATCAGAACTCTATGGAGCACTAGCAGCACCACATGGCAGGCATCAGAAAGGGTCCTGGAGAAATGCACCACATAGTTGCCCTACAACAAGTTCCTGATGTGCTCAGCTTGACTCTCTGCCTCAGTTACTCCTGGGGATCTGAGCAGCCTCGTCTGTTGCTGTCTAGGAGCGCAAATCCACAGGCTGGAAAAAAGGACATTCCAGAAAAGAGAAGACCAGTGGGCCAAACATGAACCAATGACTTACAGAACGAGTAGTTGGAGTGACCGGAGGAGGGAAAGGGCGGAGAGGGAGACTGGGGCGGGTAGAATATGGAAAGAAAGGGCCATACCTAAGGGGAACAACAACCATACAAACATCAATATTGTATGAAAATTATAAAATTAAAATTATTTTTAAAAAGAAAGAAAAGTGGAAATTGGGGGGGAAATCAGAAAAAAATTCTTTAAGGGAAAGTTGAAGTTGGACAGCCATGTTCTGAGGCTGAACACTTACCTTGAACCTGTCCCTTCACTAAAAGGAAGCAGTCACGGCAAGTCAACAAAGCAAGCGCTGTGGCTGGCACCAGGATTTTAGGGAGTAGCTATGTAACCCTGGCTCACAGGCTGAATGAGCTACCACTCGTGACCACTGCCCGTGGGGAATGTGTCATTAGAAATGGTGCTGAGGCTTTATCCTGAACACACCAGACATTGTTCGGTCTCCTCCTTTCCCATGTCACACACTTCTTATGTCTTGTAAAACCTCTACTGTGGTGTGAATAAGTTTCCACATGTTCTGGTCTTTTCCTCCAGCACCTCTTCCAACTTACTGCCTTCGTGTTAATTACTAGCCTTCTGGCTTATGAAACCCTCTCCATGGCCCTCTCACCAGCCCTGCAAGCAGACCCACGGGGACTCTTGCTCTGGCTTTGAGTCCATCTTTTATTTAGAACATCATTCAGCTGCTGATTATACCGCTGATTATACCTCTGTGTACAATCATCAAACCATCAGACACCAGGACACCAGGTTGGCACTGTTTTTCCCTTTTAATTTACTGTATTATCGCTA
>PVHY01001447.1:68240-158799 GCA_004024945.1 Uropsilus gracilis
TACTTATGCATTTGAAAGTCTAGACTTATGGGGACTCTTTAGACTTTCTAAGTGTATATTTCAAAGTTTGTCATGTCTGGGAAAAATTAATCTCCTTAAATTGCTTCTAAGTTTCAAATGTTGACCTATCAGGTATATCATGTTGTGTAACCCTATCATGAACTCCATTTCTTATTCATGCTGTAACATCAGCTGGGATCTTTATGTTACTTGATGTACCTAATTATCACTATTTGAGGAGCTATCAGCTTCCTTCTAGCAGTTGATTCAAACCTGCTCCATTCTCATTGGTTCCTACTATCCTCCCCCATGTAGACTTTCTTTTGTATATCAACATCCCATCTTCTCTTTTATGACTGTGTTCTCTTTGAGCTTCTCATCATCTCTTTCCCTTTCTTGGACTTAAGAAAAATTACTCAAAACTTTCTTTGAAGCATAGTTTTAGGTTTATAGTAAAATTGAACAGACAGTGTAGAGATTTCCCATGTGCACATACATAGCCCCTGGTCATCCTTGAGATATCCCTCAGCCACCCTCACTAGAGGAGTACATTTCTTATAACTGATGAACCCACACTGACTTCAGAGCCACAGAAGCTCCATAGCTTACATTCTAATTCACACTTGGTGTCATTCATTCTGTACCTTCGGACAAATATTTAGTAGTCCATCTTTATAGAGTCATGCCCAGTATTTCCAATATGTTTTCACTGAAATTCCTCTGTGCCCTACCTAGTCATCTTTCTCCCAACCCTTTGCAATCACTGTCCTTTTATTGTATCCATGATTTTACCTTTTCCAAAATGCCAAATAATGTCACGGTTATGACTTTCTGAATGGTTTCTTTTAGTCACATGCATGTCTTTTTATGGTTTGATAGCTCAGTTCTTTCTAGTGCTGGCTACGTCCAATTGTTTGCATATCCTACAGTTTCTTTTTCTCATGTTGTTGACACGTCTTAGGAAATAACTCCCTGGTTCCCGTAGCCTAATGTTCATCCTAAAAGATTTGCCGATTACCCCCTTGAAATACTGTTTTCAAATTCCTTTGTATTCTTCTTAAACACTCATTCCTCTGCTGCAATTTCCTTGCCATTAACTGTCATATCTCAGTTTACCTACTAGAATCCAAAGTATAGTCCGAGTGCCAAGTATGCCTTACCTATTGAGCTTCAAGGAATACTAGTCAAATTGAATTGTTTACTCTTAAATATTTTTCTTAACTTTTGGAAAGGATTCTGTGTCTGTGATCCATAAGTGGATGTCACAAACCCTTTTATGTTTTAGCCTGAGCTGCCTGATAGAAATAGAATGTGAACCGTTTATATATTTTTTTCTAAAAGCTACTTTTAAAACCATAAAAAAGCCAGTGAGTCTAATTTTAATGCTGTATTTAATTCATCTAAGATATTCAAAATAGTACTACTTCAACATGTAGCCAATATAAGTTATTCATAAACCATGTCACCTCCTTTTTTTAAATCTTCATCTGAGACCTTCAAAATTTAGCACATATTTTGTACATACAACACATCCCATTTTGAAAACAGTCACATTTCAAGTGCTTCCTAGCCACAGCTGGCGAGTGGCTACTGTGTTGAATGAAAGAGCCTTAAATGCTGGGGATTTCAAGAACTCTTAATTCTATTTTCCACTGAGACGAATGGTTTCTATAACGAACCCCATAATAAATTCTAAGCTTGAGTTCTGAATTTCATTAATATCTGAACTGTTCTATTCAAGATTAAAAAAAAATTAACTTGAAACAATATATTTCACATATCGGGTGTCTTGGATCATTGCATTTTTTAATGTGTGTGGTTCTGTGAGCCCTGGGGGCAGGTATGCCTGCCTTCTCTTTTGGCAAAGCCAGCGAGCCAAGTGGGAGCATTATTGCATCACTGACCCACACAGAAGCTGGACCTCTGCCAGCTGGGAGCCTTCTGGTTCCAAAAACTGTCCCCTCTTGTCACACTTGAAAATGCAGCATGGGAACAGGAATTTAGCACATCTTATGTAAGCCATCCTCAGTGGGCACTGGGACAATCCGTGAGATGAAATTTGACCCGCCATTTAATATACTTGCTTGGTTGGTTGATAGGTTCTGGACTTGTTTTGGTAGGAAGTGGGAGTGTTTTCCTATTGCTAATGAGGCATTTAGGAAAATATTCTTGATGGGAGGAGCTGTGTTTCATGACTTCACTGAAAAGAAGAGGCCAGTCTTATGGAAGACTGGAGAGACAAAACAGGTATTGTCCCCCAAAATCATCTGTAATTAACTCGGTATGTCTTTCTCCATTGTTAAAATGGTGGAGTTCTCTGACCATATCAAAATGCCTTTACTTTGTTACATATGTTGCTTTCTGATATTAATAGTACTCAGATTCCAGGCATCGTAAGTAAGAATTTTTCCAAGGGAAAATGCATTTGGTCGGATGTTTGTTGCAGCACTATTTATAATTGCAAGGACATGGAAGCAACCCAAATGTCCCAAAACAGATGAATGGATGAAAAAGATGTAGTACATACATACAATGGAATATTACTTATCAATTAAAAATGACAAGTTTGACTAATTTACAGTAACATGGATGTACCTAGGAGAAATCATATTAGCAGAAACAAGTCAGAAAGAAAAAGACAGAAACCAAATGGTTTCACTAATACATGGGACATAGGAAAAAACAAACAAAAGGACAAGAGGAAAAGTCCTAACAAGCTAACAACCAAACTAAGGCATACAACTTGGGGGGGAGGGGGTGGGGGCGGAGGAGAGAGCCCCAGGGATTACAAAGATGTGAAATGTGTGTGTGTGTGTGTGTGTGTGTGTGTGTGTGTGTGTGTGTAACAAAAAAGAAAGAAAATGCATTTGGGAAACTAACTTGTCAGATCAGTCCCTTATTCAGTCTGGTGTAGTTTGTTCCCCCTGGAACTGCACAATTCAATGAAAATCATATCATCCACAGGGGTTTCAATTTGTGGAGCCAAAGACATAGTAAAGGCCCTCTTATTCTTTTTGTACCAGCCCTTTTCCTTTCGGGAGTAGGTTCTTCATTTCATTTTTTTTCTAACAAAACCTCTAAAGATAAGTTTTTTATCTTATTATTTTGAGCTTTGCAGATGTTCGTGAGAATGTACAGAGAGATAACCTAAAGTAATTTCTTGGAATATCGGCTGACATTTTCCTTTTTCCTTTTAATTAAAAATCTTAAAATAGACTGAGATAAGTGATTGTTTTTGACTACATCCATCATGCCCTTTTGGAAGCTGTTTTTTGTAGTTCAGATAGTTTCCATTAGTTCACTAATGTTTTCTCATGTGTGTGTGTGTGTGTGTCCATCCACATGTCTTCATGCAAAAAAGCACAATTCCTTGAAATTCTCATTGTAGCCAGTCAGCTGAACGAATTCTGCTAAATGCCTTTGCCCCATCACAAAAATGGCCTACTAAATACTAGCTGGGTATATGACACACTTTATATTACATTATCATTATTATTTATATTATTTATATTTTAAAATACTTTTTTATTTTTAAATCACTTGTATTTTGTATTTAATCACTTGTCAATATAAGTGATTAATCAGAGTAGGAATAATAACTTCTTTTTAGAAATGATATTGAAAATTAATGTCATCAATGTTCAATGTTTTAATGTTAATGAAATTAGAATCGAGTAACCCCTTGACTTCTTATTGCCTGGTTTTAAAGGTATGAATTTCTGTACTGGGCAACATGCTGTGAATGTGACTGGCTGCTCTCAGCTGCCATATTCAAACCTGAACATGCCCATCTTGTAGCTACAGATTCCAGTTTTCAAATACATCTCTAGTTGGTTCTAGCCAGTTGTGGCTTTTCCCTGCATCTAAAATTTCACTTCATAATTTTTTTTTTTTTAATGAAAAAAAAATCTGTAAAATTTTGAGAGCTCATAATTTTGTTGAAGAAAAAGTCATCCATTCATAATTGCAAAATATTTTCCAGCTTGGATTTCCAAGCACCTATTAAAGTCATCAACCCAGTCATTCTTTTTTTCTCCCTTGTGCCAACATTGGTTCTTTATTTCTGATCGCTCATTATTATTATTATCATCATTATTTTATTATTTATCTTATTTTACATCATTATCTACCCCAGGGTTCTCCCACCACCATTATCACCTGTGATCCATCATCTTAGTCCCCTGGTGTTGATATTGCATTGACATCATAAAATGCTGCACAACGTCATAAAAGAGGAGAGATTCTGTCACACATTTTTTAGCAACAAGCAATTCATATTTTTTTATGAAATACTGAATGATTTTATGCTTCCTGTTGAATGGCTAAGTTGATGAGAACACTGCATTTCCTTTTTGTTTAGAAATAATATTGCTTATTTGTCCTTGAGCTGGAGAAAATTCATGTAGTTAATCATCATCTGAAGATTCCTGGGCTGATCTTGCGTGTGCAGGGTCATGTCCTTCATTTTCTGATCTATCTGATGTCATAACACCTCTCCTGCCAGTGTCTCCGATTTGCCAGATATGGCAAATAAGACATTTGGATTTTCAGCTATATTCCATGAAAGTCTCTTACACTTTCTTTGACAATGATGCAATATTTGGGGAACAGAGTAACAAAACTGAGATAATTTCCCTGTTGCATCATTCTTCTAGGCAGTTCTTTCTTTTTTTTCATTGTCACATTGTTTGGTTTTTCTTAGCACAGATGGAAATATTTGATGAGTAGTGATGAAATAATCCTTGGGGTGATAAAAATACAAAATTGTGACAAAAACCTATTTTAATGAATGGTTCATAAAACTTGGACTTGTCAGCCCTTCTATGTTGAGACCCTGCCCAAAATCAAACTCAAAAGGTTAAATCTGATCAGTAGACCTCAGTGTTATTTTAGGAAGTGATATCCCTTCTTACCTGGAGTTGACATTTGTTTTAAGGCATGAGTGACTTTAGACATTAAAACCGTTGGCATCACTTCCTACAAATTAGGTGCCAAACAAACATTTGCATTGAATTGATTTGCCATTCATGTCAAATATACACAGTGACATCATTGGTAACTTAAGGTTAAACTAATTGGGCTTTAAAAAATATTCCAAAGTCTATCATTTCTGGCATGCAATAATTAAGTGAAATTGCATCAGTAATCTCTAAAGTTGGAAATATTTTTTTAAAAAGGCTTGGATCTCAGTATTATTTATAATAACCTGTTAGCACCTTCAACATAGTTTCTCTTTAAATATCTTTTCATTGCTTCCAAAAGGCAATAAAGCAGAATAAAATGAAATGAAATTATAAATACAAGAGAAGGTCGTAATAATCTCTGAACTTTTAGAGAGAAGTCCATTCTCTGGTTTTCTCATTTGGACCAATAAGCCTTTTCTTTTCGCTCTAACTGGAAACAGAGCTTTAGAATAAAAGTGACTAGGTAAAAACTTCAATAAATACAAATTACAGATATGGAACCAGGCCCAACTCCTCTGGCTCTTCAAACCTTGCGTAATTGAAAAAGATGAATCAATAAATATTATTCGGGATGCTGGTTCTCAACTGGGAGGATCTCCCAGACCAAGAGACTTTTTGAAATGTGTGCAGCTGTTTATAGTGGTAACAATATGAGAGGTGGCTGTTGCTGACTTGAGGTGGCTAAAGATCAATAATACTGATAAAAATCCCACACTAAACAAACAGAACACCCACAACAAAGAAATGTCAGTAGTGCAGAGGTTGAGAAACTGGTTTAGAGGTTTCCTCAGCATTCAACACAATAGCAAAGCAGCAGGGAAATTATTCTTATGAAAATTAAATCTTTCAGAGATTTGGCCTTGCCCTGATCACTTCTGGTCAGAGAAACAGACACCCAAGGAGTTCGCCTCCTGAACACAACATTTGCACAGATGGAAATGCTGGAGATCAAAATAAACCTTCCAAACATAACTGCATCCATGGCTTAAAATACCACAGTCAAAATGTGCCCCAAATGTGATGGATGACTAAAGCTTCTTATTTGTGCCCATTACTTCATTAAGTATCATCATGATATCAAATATGTTTCTTTTTCTTGATAGCAAGACTCTCCACTTTGACTTTCATAAATACTAGCGTATTTTATGCTTTGAAAGATTGGTATGGAGACATGGGAAAATATCTCTACTTAAAATATTTTTTCCATTACATGTAATGAGAAAATGTTGAAAGGGTGCTAATTTTTCAGAAAGTTTGGATCAGAAAAAAAAAAAATCACCTCTAATTTGACCTTATTGTAAGTCTATGTGGACTTTCCCCCCATCCATAGTTTCTATTTAACTATGTTTAAATATAAAATTTTTATTTATCTACTAGTACACATTTTCCACTTATAAGCTTAACTATTCTTTGTGTCTATATTACCTTTAACATTTATTCATTAATATCATCATTGGCAGACATGTTTGTTTCCTTTAACCTTATATGGGCCACACTTTAAAATTCTTTAATGTTTCTTACAACATTCTATTATAATTTCTTTGAAGTAGACTTCCAAAAATGGGATTTGAGGGTTAAAAGATATGAGTGTTTTGACAACAGTTAAGACTTACCTTGATCCTGTTGATGCACATTAACAGTGAAGTATCAACAGTGAGTGGGTTTAGTTTGTCACCAATACTCTCCCATACTGGGTGACATCTTGCTGCTTAGCGACAAACTCCGTTTTTCAAGGTTTTCTGGACTGAGTATCATGACCGAATAGAACAGCTATCATTGCCTTCATATAGCATCATTTGTGTAAGAGTAGAAACAATCAAAGTAAATTCTACACAGTAGATACTACCACTACATAGTACATACTACTATATAGGTACTACATAATCAACCCTCTTTTAGGACACTATGCCTATTAACCCATTTAATAACCACAGCTTTAAAAACACCTATTTGCTATTTGTAGAAAACTTGAATGAGTTTCATTTGGACTTTTCCAAAACTTGGATTAGATTCCTGAAACATAATTAATATTCTATACTTTCATCATTCAACTACATTTCTTCAATCTAAAGAGCACATATAAATCATAACAACCTTAATGATGATGAAATAGATTCACTTTTGGTTATGAAAAATTTCATATCAGTAAATAATTTTGAATGAATGATTAATGTATACATGAGGGAACTTTAAAATGCTTGACTTTTACTGTTGAAATTTTTGTTGTTTCCATGTTATTTAACCTTCCCCAGTTAGGAGCATTCTACAGAATGGGGGAAAGTAAAGACTAAAGTTTTAGCTTAGTCTAATACAGGGGGCCAATCTGAAAGTAATATATATTGTGATACATGCCAAGAAAAAAATTACAATCTATAAAGCTATCTTACTGCACCTGAAAAATAATACTTGACCTAGAATTTCTAAGTTGAGTGAACTCTCCCCCCACAACTTCTTGCCTTTTATCTGTTCCCTTTGCAGTGGAAAGTTAGGTGAGTGAGAAATAGAGAATTTACAGACCCTTCTATATTATTAGATATCTATTTCTTTTGTTTAAAAAAGTGTTTTCTTCATATTTGTATGTAAACTGTTCTACACCATTGTATTTTTGTAGAGAATGGGCATGTTTGTGAATATGATGTTGAAAACACATCTCCTTTTCATTAATAACCAGGCCATTTTAATATTACTATTTCCAGATGGTTTGGTCATTTATTTGAATTATGTTAAATCCAACTACTTCTAGAGCAGAATGATAAGCCTGTAACCCTGAAATGGAATAACATACCAACAAGTTAGTAGCCATTTGGGGGACTCTGTTCCCAAGACACAGAGAATGCTTATAACATGGGGCACACCCATGCCCAGTGATCTCCCAGCAACTCAGGCGAAGACTCACACCAGCTAATGCTCACCCAGTAGGGTGAATCTTGATCATGCTCCTTATTATAATCAACATAGGAAGCTTTCATTAAGATTCCCTCTGTGGATGACATAGTGTGAGGTAGAGTTGAAAACCAACTTAATTATGGTCTATATGCACCAAGAACTGTTCTCAGGAAGCCAAGGCCAGATAGTAGCATGGAAGTGCATTTCACAAATGCATTATTTGTAATTTGTGAAAACTCATCATTCAGCCATGAGTAGTATAAGTTAGGCATGTGTATCACTCAGTCCGAGACATGAAATAGTCGTCTCCGTCTCCTGATCTCCCTCTGTCTTGAGAGTGTATTTCTGTTAGTAGGTCAGTACTGTTCTCTCTTGTTTATGCAAGAGGGTGGGGGTGGCCCTTTATTTGACTTTCTATCTTCTCTGCATCTCTGGAGTTAGAATTCTTCTAGTATCATCTTTCCTTCGCTCTTCTGCCTTGCATTTAAATGAGTGATATTAAATGCTCCAGGGGGCAGAAACCTCACAACGGCAGAGGGTCACAGAGCACATCATCTGAACCATAAATTGAAGCCTTCAATCTTTGCCAATGGATGAGTCAAGTTAGAAAAGGATTTGATGAAACAGCTTAGGGCTTTGAAAAGTAACTGCCACAACCCCGCCAACTACTAGCTTGGTTTCAGACTGTAACTGTATCCCTGACTCTTGCACTGAAATAAGAAAACTAATTTGAAAATGATGAATAGGAGGGTAGCAGAAGCTTGCATTTTCTCTGGAGGAAATGGACTGTCAGCTCTGAGATCGTATTAAACATGCTGACTTTCTGTCTTTAATCAGTCTGGACCGCATGGATGTCAAGAAGAATAACACAACACTTTAATAGCCTGAACCAGATTACAGATGTATGGCCAAACCATTGGGGTTTGTTTTGGTTTCCAAGCAGGTGATGGCTGGAATAGGAGAGGTCTTTGAAGTTCAGGCTTGGGTTACTGCCATCTGAGCCACCTCTGGCAGGGATCTCTGCTGGTTGGCACCCCTGGCACAGGATACCCAGTAACGGGAGCTGCTCAGCCATTCACTCGTTATCACAGGGAATGATTTATTTGCAAGGGTTATTTCAGGGATCAGATTATTCAGTGCCTGGTGTTCTATGCCATGGAGGCATAGATGTTTCTCTTTACCTCCCTGAGTCTTTTATGGAACTGTCCAAATTTCTGAATTGTAAAATGTGGAAGAAGAGACAGAAGCTAGAGATCTTTATGGTTTTCACAGGTTTCTGACAGAAACCTGTGAAATTTATTATTTTCTGTTCAATCACTATTATTTTTCTGTTCAATCATTTATTATTTTCTGTTCAATCACTAACCCCATATTGCAAACCGCATCTGGATATTATTAGCTTCAACATCAGACCCCTCCCTTTGCTGGACATATGACCTTTCCTCGCGAAGGTGTCCTCTAGAATTATTTTGTTTTTCCCTTTATCCTCAAGAGCTGCAATCAGCATATTCTACCCAAAGAGGTCTCCTTTGTTTGAGCCAACTGGCTCATCTCATCCTTGGCAAGAAATAAATCGTGTTCTGGAACTTTATTTGGAAGTCAGTCCTCTATAATTTGGCTTCCGGGAGCCCTAAAGGAAGAATTCAAACAAGCCTTAAATGATATCTGCCTTCCCCATCTAAGCTGGTACCAGTCAACTCAGCACAGGGAAAATTTTCATAAGCCTGTTTGTTTTGGAGGGGAGTCCTATGGAAAATAACTTCAAGATAATCAAAACAGCTTCCTTTGATAAGGGCTAGAGAGTAAGCAAAATCTTCCCCAAGAAAGAACTAACTTGAGCTTCCTTTCTCATATGCCCACCATACTGACAAAGAGACATTTCAAGTGTTTGCGGAGCTTGTATGTAGCACAGTGTAGGACTGAATAATTCTGCTCACGATATGCTAGTCACCGTATGAGGCTTGCTTTATCTCACCTTCATAAACTATTGGCGTTCCTTTTTTTTTTTTTAATTAGGGGAATTTTGTGTAGTTTTTAAATAACACTAGCAGTGGTTTTGCAGGTCTGATTTTTATTATTTTCTGTTCATTTATCACTAGTTTAAGAAATAAAGAAATGGACACATACACCATCTCTCCTGTTTCATTATCTCCACACAGGGCTGGGATATTCATTGTTCCGGCTATTATCCTATTTTCTAGCAAACACATCATGCCATATAAATAACTAGAAAGAGAAGTGAACATTGAGCACATTATAGCTATAAATACTTGTGTACCCACTAAATTGTTTTAGTAAACTACACTAGAGAGGCGTTCTGACCAGCTAAGCTACAGAGCCCTCTTTTGTTTGTTTGTTTGTTTGTTTGTTTGTTTGTTTGCTTCAGTAAAATATAATTTGTAATTTTGGAATAAATTGCCAAGGAAATTCAAAATAATACTGTTGTATTTGAAGTGACTTGAAAATATATTTCTAGAATGACGGTTTTATTTTGCATAAGAGTAATGCAAACTGTATCAATGATTTGCTGTTGTAAGTATTGCTGTGTAACGTGTAATTCTAGTTTTCCTTTGCATTTATAACCTTTGTTTACTGTTGGCTGAATTTGATCTTCCGCAGCTTTCTGTTTAACAACCTATTGCCAGTCCAATAGCAAGAGAGATTGTCAGATTCATGTTCAACTATGAAACTGGAGATTATCATAACGACGAAAAGGGCAATATGGCATTTATGGCCCTTTATGCAGAGCTAATCTGCTTAACAAGACGTTGTAGAGACAGAAATCCAGTACAACGGATGCAACCTCGTAGTTTAGGAATGAAAAAATTTATTATTTAACAGGGAAATTTTTGCTTCAAAGCAAAGTTGTGTGCTTAGAACCTCAACATTTTTCTTGAGCTTTATTTTCTGTACTTTCACCCTGAAGGAAAATGGAGTGGGGGGATGCAGTAACCCTATTCTATGGTGTTTGCTTCCAGAACTGAGCAAAATAAGGAAACATACGAAACTAACAGGAAGTGGACTTGTTTACACTGTGTAGCACACAAGGCAGGCCATTGGTGGGATGGGTGTTTACTTAGTCAAGTCATTCTTCTACCCTTTATCTCACACTGTCAAATAGAGCAGCTCTTCTTAGGATGCAGTGACTGATCTCCCACCTTGAGATGTCTAATCATAATTATTATGACATATTCCCTTTTAGTGAGGTCTTTTAAAAATATTATAGGCCATATGATTATTATAATCAATAATAATAGATAATGACTTCTTTAGCAATTTTTTTCCTAGATGAGGTTGAGAACGTTATTAAAATAGGTTTTTGTGATAAACAACTAGTGATATTCTTTTTTTTTTTAATATGTAGGAGTCCTTTTCATTTTATAAAATATATGATTTCCAAGGAGTGGAAAGTGACTGTCAAAGTTAATGTGAAATTGATTTGGGTTCTTTTAGACATTTTAAATGGAAATCAATGTCAACAAAGCTATTGTACTTACATCTTTATGTATTCGATGATCTTCTATTTTATATTTCAATTTATTTCAGAAACGGTTGTAGAAGAATCATAGTATCTTAGACTTTAAGGGATGATATAATCAAAGTTTTCATCTTTTAATTCCTCCAGTATACAATTCATTTGTTTCCCTTTCAGTATTTGTTCATCCTCTTAAGTGTTAATTGCTTGGCCTCCAGTGATTCTCAGAATTTTATGGTCACTACTATTGGAAAATTAAAGGCAAGATGTCATTGCATTTCAGAATGATATTAGTTTTATGAAAATGTGTATGTACAAGTTACAGGATAACAGCGTTGTATTTAAGCTGATGTAATGATGGCAGAACCAATTATCACAGGAATAGAATGCTGAAACCACTGTTTTGTTTTGTTTTATTTCACATCAGTTTAATCTCCATTTAATCTCCAAGATTACCCACCACCTCCCCTCCCTGACCATTCCAGCTGGTCCCCACTCTCCCCTTGTGTATTTTCATTTGATTGTCCATATATTAGTGAAACCATTTGGTTTCTGTCTTTTCCTTTCTTAATCATTCTGCTAGTATGATTTCTTCTAGGTACATCCAAGTTTCAATAAATTTATCAAATTTGTCATTTTTAATTGATGAGTAATACTCCATTGTGTTTATATGCCACATCTTCTTCATCCATTCATCTGTTTTGGGACATTTGGGTTGTTTCCATGTCCTTGCAATTATAAATAGTGTTGCAGTAAACATCTGAGCACAGGTGTCCCATTGTACAAGCATTGAGGTCTCCTTTGGGTAGATTCCCAGAAGAGTGATTGCTGGGTCAAATGGTAGTTTCATTTCCATTAGTTTGAGGGTCCTCCACACAGCTTTCCATAGTGCCTGGACCAGTTTACATTTCCACCAGCAGTGTAAGAGTGTTCCTTTCTCTCCACATCCACACCAGCGCTTGTTGTTGCCTGTTTTTTGGATGTGGGCCATTCTAACTGGTGTAAGGTGGTATCTCATTGTGGTTTCGATTTGCATTTCTCTGATTGAAACCACTGTTTTACAGCATCTCTGAGTACCTGCTCCCTTGGAGACCATCCTCATACACAACTTGCTTTTGGTGCTGAAACAAACTTAGCAACTGAGCAAACAGTAGCCTTTGAACATGCTTCTTTGGGGGGTTCCTCTTTCTCAACATGTAGGTACATTGAGTCTGTATGTCCCATCTCCGTATCCAATATGTTTAGACCACCTCCCTACCTAGGGTTGAGTGATGCTTTTGCTTTGTCCTTGGTGTTCATTGATGGACAAATCCGGTGGTATTTTGCCTCACTTTGTCTGCACAGGCCAAGATGGGTGCGGGAGTCAGGAATCCAAACATCTATAGGATTGAAATTTTCAAATAAAGTGCCTTGAGGCCCATAAGTTCTTGGACCTCATGAACGGTGCTATAGAATTCTCAGAAGCTAGCCTTCTTAGGAAACATGTCTGCTGGTGTCATTTGCAACTTGACTTTCTTGTACAGTCTTCGCCACAAGAAGTCTTTGTTCTTTTATTTTCAGCTCTGCTGACATGACTGCTGTTTTGTTTTTAAAAGCACGCTTATCATTCCTGATAGGTTATCTCTTCTGGATTATTTGCAATGTCTTCCTTGCTGATTCTTTCTCCCTGAATGCTGTCCTCTCCACCACTGACTTGAACTACCCACTGTAAATCAAGTAGGCCAACCTTGACTCCCCAAACCAGGCTCTGCTAGGATATCTCCTAGGCATTTGTATCTAACACATCTGAAAGGAAGTTCTCCATTTGTACCCTCCTGCCCCAACTTCAGTTCTCTCAAATCATCTCTCTAATCGCCCCACACACTGAGAACACTGAGAACCCAGGCCTTTATTTTCCCTTCTATAAATCCATTAGATTTATGCACTTGTGCATAAATTGTGGATTCATGCACTTCTCTGTATCTTTCCCTGGACCATCCTACTCTAAACCACTGTTATTCCTTGCTGGTGTAATAGTGACATCCCCTCAAATTCTGCTCCCATTATCTCTCCCCAGTATGCCCATTCTTACACATACACATGTGTACACACATGTAGCAACTAGTATGGAAAGTGTACATATACATAAAACTGATTGTGAATGGGAAACTGATGAAATGAAAATGTACTGGTGGCTTTCCAGCACATTTAAAAACCAAACACAAGGATGGTGAGTATGATGGGAAGCTATGATGCCATGTGTGAGTGGGTAACATCTCCCAAGTGTGTACTTCGTGCCAGGCCTTCATCCACATTCTTTACAGGTATTAACCTCTTGGGCCTAGTTCTTGCACCTTCCCGAGTCCCTGTGTGCTTTCTCTCTCCCCACAGCGACTCCATCTGACACCGAACTCCCCCAGCCTGCTGGCGGGTGAATCATACCTCTAATGGTGTTTCCCAGGATATGGGTTTCTTTTCTTCTTCACCTCAGATCCACTGTGATCTTCTTCAACCGAATTCCTTCTAAACAGGCTTCTCTCAATATTCTCAGTTTTACTAGCTCCCTATTTTGTCCAGACATTTCACTTTTTAGTATTGTTTTGTCATCTTGCTTGTGCTTGTTTCAAGCCCTCAGAATAAAGAGGCCAAGAGGCTTGTTCTCCCTCAGAGAGCTGGTACTCTGGACCACCTAAGGGCGGGGCAGGAAGGGGTTCCTCTGAGGTCCCAGGAAAGACATGGCATCTCTTCACATCTGTGCTCTGTTCCATGGAGCCAGATCTGTCCTTTGTCCCCAGGAATCATTTTTTCCCAAGAGAGATGGGTGACACCCACATAATCAGGTACTGAATCTTCTTACTGTGGTCCCCCAAAGAAAGGTCAGATAGGTGTCATCACGTTGCTGAGGGACTTTGGAGCCACTCTGTGCCCAGATCAGCTAAACCCTTATGTGACTCTTGGTGCCACAGACTCCAGGAAAGAGGGAGTCACACACTCCTTTGTGCTAAAAGGACACCTTTCCTAGGCATCCGCTCTAGCTGCTCTTTTTAAACATCCTAACAGGTGCGCCTAAGATAGTTTGAAAGACCACATTCACGAACATGTTTACAGTACATGGTACATCGTCCTGTACATCTGTATCCCAAGGAAACTTTTCTTTTTATAATTTAATTTTTTAATCTTCCTACAGCATTGATTATATTTGTATAGTTATTGTTCCCATTATGCCCGCCTTATATAACCCTCCCCCACTCTCCTCCCTCTTCCAGTTACTCCAACTCTTCTCTCTCTGTCAGTCATTGGTTGATGCTTGATTCACTTGGAGTGATATCCTCTTTCCTGGTCCCTGTGCTCCTGAAACCCAGGGAAACTTTGCTGGCTTTCCTGTTCTCCTAGTCTCTGTCAAACGTGCCCCCTAATCTTACTGCCTTTCATGTGCTGGTATAACATCTTTGCTTGATTTCTTATTTTATCAGTTAGTTAAATCATGTTTTATTGCTGGATCATTCATTTACATGACTATAATTTTAAGAGTTCTTCAACTTTTTATCTCTCCCCCCTCCTTCCAAAAGAAATATAAATGCCAACAGAACAGGGGGTAACAACTGCTGAAACCTCCTATCCACTCAAATATTTGTTAAATGCCTCAAGTGTGTGCTTGTCCAACTCCCCACCCAGATATCCATCGCCTGCCCTTGGCAGCAACCTCAGCTGGAACATGAGGAATTTACTTATTCCAAGTTTCCCCACCGAGCGTCTCATGAACAGAATTTTGCTTCCTAGATCAAGATTTCTACGTGACTCTAAAAACTTTTTATCACCTTAGGTACTTTTCCTTCATTCTAATTGGTTCATAAAGCTGTCAGGAAAAGTACCTCTCCTGATTATATATGACTTTCTTGCCTCCGAGATAGTCGATTTTAAAAGCAATTTTGATTTTCCCTATAATTATTTTCCAAACTTAATATTTCTGAAGTCTTGCAAGAATATCACTTTCCCTTTTTTGACATCCCTTTTTATCATTTAAAGTAAAGTTCAGATATCACTTACACTAAATACTTCAGACCTATCTGTCAAATCTAAGAGCAACTTTCTGGAGTGCCCAGATGACAGTTTCACCCACCGAATTAACAGTATTTTTTAGATCTCATCTGACACATAGTTGGATCTGCTCTGAACTCCAGAATGTTCTCCACGCAGTGATACCACACACCAGGTTCTGTGCAACCCAGGCCCAGCTTGGAATATCCCTGATGCCTGGGGGCGTCCAGAGCCACCCACTCTGGCATGAACTCAACCTGCCAAGGAAGCTGTGCCCACCCTGGGCTGGCTTGGAGTGGTCCTGTGTCCACGCAGGAACTGTCATCATCGGAACTGGAATGTGATTGCATGTAAATAAACTGGCCTTTTCTCCCCATCCACCAGCCTGGCCGCACTGGGTCCCACCACCTCAACTTGATTTTCTCCCCCTCATTCACTCCTTCCTCTGTTCACTGACTCCATGTGGCTCTTTTTCTCCATCAGGCCAAGTTCTCTTTCACACCAGGACCTTTGACTTGCTCTTACGCCCGCTTCTCCATCCACCCGCCACCTTGCCTTTCATGCCTGGCCATTTCATCACTCTTGGACCCTGTCTCAGTGACCTTCTGGGACCACCCATTGGAAATGGCCCCACCTCACCCCCACATACACAATCTATTATCATCACTCCTGAGAGCATTCGCCTTTGCTCCCTTTCGTATATTATTTTTAAATGTTTATTCTTATTTATTGACTTTTATCGGGTGTCCCACACAAGAAGTACACGTTCCGGGAAATCAGAGACTTTGTCTACTTCACTTGTTGACTCTGTTACCTGGGGTAGCACCTGGCACCTGGTGACAGGATAGTAAGCTTTCTTGGTTGAAGGAGGACTGGAGTCGTTCAGAGCAGCACATAAGGAAACCGTTGCATGAGTCAAACGTTAATGCAGTACTGTTTGTCTGCTCCTTGTCTGTGCATGCACGTCCCTTTCAGTTCCAATACTTTACTCTCCACTGAAGAAGAAAACAGACCTGATGTACCTGGCTTCTGCCAACTAGTGCACCTCACTGCCGAGACTCAGAACCCATGTGAAACCCTGGTGCCATCAAGCTGCTCCATCGATAACTCCTGGTGCATTACACGCATGTCCCTGCCTCATCCTCACACCCGCTGCTCTTCTCGTCCCTGCTCACCAGAATCACTGCTGCATTGGAATTTCTAGCGCATGTAGAAGTTAATGTGTCTATTACTCGCACGCGGTTAGCGTAGATTCTCCTGCCCTGATTAGCTTCCATTAAATATGCAAGAATGATGAGACATCCCCATTTGAGATCAAAGTCTCTGACCTATAACTCACCCCAGATGCCTGAGTCATAAAGTTTTGGTTTCTTAATTTCATCTCCATGCTGTCCTAAGTTTCTTAATTTCATCTCCATGCTGTCCTAAGCGGGAGTCCCTATTAAAGCTAGAATTAAAGACTGCTTTGCTGCCAGTAGCTGTTACCTGTGAGAATGTGATGTCCTCACAGGTGACAGATGTCACCTGTCACATGTCAGAGAGTCAGGTCGCTGGTGTCGGAGGCTATAGGCTAACCAGCCTGTCTGTGATGCCCGTTGTCCTGCAAGCATCAGGCTCACCAATCTGTGTAGGTTCTTGATTGCTTCTAGCAGTTACACAGACACTTCAGACAGGACAGAGCCAGAGCTGGGGTCTGGGAGGTAGGCAAAATCCCCCCTCCCCCCCAGCCCTTCAAGAACCTTTAGACTCCTTCCCTGGGTTCTCTCTCTCTGGCATTCTCTTGTTGTCTCTTAAACTGTGCCCTCTCAACCCCCTCCCCCCAGTCTCAGGGTGATGCTACCCCTTTCCCTCTCTGCCTAGACCCAGGCGTGCCCACTTACACCCGTGCTCACCCCCTAGGCCGCACACTCATGGGGACGACGCAACACCCCAGGCGCTGGTCATGAAGGCTAATGAAGGAAAAAGCCTGAACGACTCACTGTCCAGGAGCCTTGGCTTGGCTCCGTGACGAAGAGGCCTTCTTTTAGCTTCTCCCCTCCCTGCAGCCCTGGGGCACTTCCGCTTCATGGTGTTTCTCACCTAGCCCTGGGCGATGACCACTGCCCTTTCAGACCAGCGGAAAGTAGGACAGTTCAGAGAACACAAGTGTCCTGACCCCTCAGCACGAACCTTTTCATTTGGAAAGTAAAAACTTTCCTAGATGCCCCACTTAGGAGCTCAAACGGGTTTTCTTTTTTTTTTTTGAGACTAGGTCTCGCTATTTTTGCCTGTGGAACCGCAGGCTCTCGTTGCCCGGGGTACCACAGACTCAAACCATCCCCAGCCTCAGCTTCCCAGGTAGCTGGGATGACAGGCGCGCGCCACCACGCCCAGCTATTTTTTTGGAACTAGGGCTCACTACGGGCCCCAGGCGGGACTCGAACCGCGATCCCTAGCCCCGGCCGCTTCATAGGCTGAAGCTTACAGGCACGAGCCACCGTGCCTGGCCTTTCAAACGGGTTTTCTGTGGCATCTGACATCTGCAAATGCGCCAGGTGTCTGCACCTAGTGCAGGCTTGTGTCCGGTTTCTTTCTTTTTCTGGTCTGGGAAGAGACAGGAGTTAAGACTGGCTTTGGAGTCACTTAAAGACCATTTCTGCTTCCTTTTTCAGGAAAGAGGGTTCATCAGATTCTTCGCGATTCTTTGTTTTTTTAATTTTTAAAATTGTTTTGATTTGATGAATTTTAAGTCATTTTAATTTAATTCATTTTAGTTTAATTTGATTGTACATTATTTTTCACATTATTGTCTACCCTGAGGTTCTCCCACCACCTTATATCCCCCATGAACCATCTTAATCTCTCATGCCCATCCATCCCCTGATTTTACTTTGCACCCCCTCTCCTGGTTCTATGCTTCAGTCCTGTTGGCAGTTTTTAATTTTTCTTGTCCATTTGTTTGGTTTTTTCCCTGTATCCCTCATATAAGTGAAACTATCCTATATTTCTCTTTTCCATTCTGGCTTATTTCTGCTAACATGATTCCTTCTTGCTCCATCCATGTTGCTGCGAATGATATAAGTTTGTCTTCTTTGATTGGTGAATAATATTCCATTGTGTGCATAGACCACAGCTTTATCAGTCATTTGTCAGCTTTGGAACCTTTGGGTTGTTTTCCTTAACTGAAAATTTAATAGTTCCCCCCACCTAAGAATAGCATCACAACAGCCATACAGACTTAGGAATCGGCTAAAGAGAGAATTCAGGGGCTTCCGTTTTCAGATGAGCGAGAGCTTCTGATAGCTCAGCCTCCAAGGAAGAAATCTCTTAGTGAACATTAAAGCCTGATGACTTGAATTTCATGTGTATAAAATTCATTTACAAAATACCCGAATAAAAGAATGAAGTTAGAGAATTAGCTGCTTAACTACCTCAGCCTAGCTAGTTAGTAAGGCCTTGACTGAAAGGGGTGGGGGTGAGGCATTAAATGAGTTGTCAGGGTTTTTTCATATCCTTCGCCATTAGCATCCATGACAGCACTTGTGGTATTGCACCCTCCCCACGATTGTACACACCTGGCCCAGTAGGTGTTTTCCATGTGTAAGTGTGCACACCAAGACCTGGGAGGTGAGGATAAAAACATGGTGTCATCCTAGGGGTGGGGGAATTCGGCGGAACTCAAGAGACACAAGTAGCTGTTTTGCTGTCTGTTTTCCCCTGTTGACCATTTAAAATCCCGTGCCAATGATGCCGAGGGCTCCGCCTCTTTAGCTGCTAGACTCCATGATGAGCCTACCCAGATGGGATGGTTACAGAGCAGTGTGTGTGGATGCATATGTACTTGCAGGTGTGTATGTGTGTGTTGTGTGTGAACCTGTGTGTGTGTTGTGGGTATGTGTGTGTCTTTGTTGTGTGTGTGTGATTTCAGCCTCATAATTTGAGAGATTAGCATGAATGTATACTTTAATAGATGTAGAAATCCTGAAAATACAGTATTAGCAATTTAAGAACTCTTATTCGAAACCGGTCTCTTAAGAGAGATCTTAAGAGGAAAGTAAGAAATGACACAGCCAAAATCCTCTCTCCTTGAACCCTTTTTGCTGAACGACCATGTTGGAGAGAGAAGTCCACACACCAATACCCAACTCCATGAACGTTCAACACTGAGCACACGGCCTGCGGCCAACACTCAGGTGAAGACACAGGTTAGCGGCATCTACCCCACCCCCACTTCTGTCCCATGCCTTCCCAGTCACTTCCCTTCCTCCCCAAAGAGCAGCGACCCATCTGGCTTCTGTGGGGTCAGTGTGTCCTCTTGCATATTTGGCTTCTAGTGGGGCTTTGTGGGGGTGGAGAGAAATGTGGGCTTTTTCAGCCCTCTTCTTGAAACACTTGCTCTGAATAACAGAGAACACAGGAAATACGTGTCCTTTTTAAATAGTTTCTCATATGTTCTGGCATCGTCTTGTTTTCCTAATTTGTCAGCCATCATGTCAGGTACTGCTTTCCCAGGAGGACAACCTGGTCTTTCCAGCCATGGTGCCTTCCAGCAGCATTTACAAACATGCCAGAGAGGGAAAGAACCATCTGTTTATATGTGTGTGTGTATATATATATATATATATATATATATATATATATATATATATATATATATATATATATATATATATGTGTGTGTGTGTGTGTGTGTATATGTATATATATATATATATATATATTTTTTTTTAATGTGCTCAACTTTCCCTCTCTGTCCCTGACCCCAGGAGACTTTCTTCCTCCTCTCAGCAGAGCCTTGTCTGAGCTTCTTCCTGTGGAGACTTATCCCTCCCGTCCCTGGGCGTTCCTAAAAGGGGGGGGTCAGGGGGACTGACGACTGCTCTGTCAGCCTCCCATTCTCACAGCAGCCATTCCAAGCCCAGAGCTTGCTCTCTACCATCCTCCCCTTTATCCTACAAAGAGGAAGGAGGAAAGTCAGACTGAAAGAATACATAGGGCTTTTCTAGAGAATGCGGGTAGTGAATGGTTCTATGGGACTAAAAGGAATGAAAGGTGCAAGGGAATGAAAACCTTGCCCTGGTCATAGGGGATTGCAGGAAGCAAGGCCAGTAGGATCCCATCAAGGTCAGCTTTTATGTGGAGATGGCAGGAGAGTCACCTTGGCAATTCCATCTCTGCCCAAAGTGAAGTCTTGCTTGCTGACGCATAAATATTTATCATCGGTGATTTATTTCATCTCAGGGCTGTTCCTTTGACCTTATTCAATTCAGATACTTACTCCTGAGATGATCAGTATTTGCACATCATTCCTTCCTTCTTCAGACATGTTGCTTGTTATCAGAATTTAAAAGCTCAGACAGGTGCTTAAGTGTGTGAATGTGATGGGAAGATTCCACCGTGTTCCCAATGAGTTATTTTATTGAGTGGCTGTTTGGTTGTTTTTCAAAGAAATGCATTATTTCTCTGTTTATCAGAGAAGATGCTCAGTCTTGCATCTTCATCAACTGGCCCTATGCTGTGTCTTCACGCATCATCAGCTCCCAAAACCAGCTCGCTTGAGTCGCACCGAAGAACAAAGGTGCAGAGCAATGAAAGAGAAGGTGGAAAAGCTGTTTTTCCCCCTTTGCGTAGTCCTGCTACTCACGGAAACTGTGATTGGACCTTGTGTGTGTGGATCTGGCATTTGGGGAAGGATGCGGTATCATTAAAACATAACTGTGCTGTTTTAATAGTGTTCAAATAGATAATTGAATTCATGGACAGCTAAATTTAATTCCCGAAATCAAAGCTATGGTAATAAGAACTGGACCCGCGTTCTCTTAAGCCAAGTAATTTAATTCCTCAGCCAGTTGAACTATTATGTATCTTAGTGCCTTGTTATTTTGCTGGTAAATTGTTCAGCAGATGTAATGATGGACAGACACATCCCAGAATGCAGATCTCTTTAAACACAGCTGTGTTCATGGACGTGTCTTCTGTTTGGAGTTTTTAATATGACATTCAAGTCATACAGAGCAGCTGGGGGTGCTAAGGACCGGGTTCTCATTATCCCAATCATCATGTTGTCCATTCAGCCTTCCAGAGAACGTGCACACTTCATGGTGTAAAGAGATTGCTGTTTTGATCTGATTTTTCTCCCCGGCTTTGCCTGAATATTCCATTTGATTTGAAAAAGCAAATAATATTGGTGCCTGTGATTTGAGTGAGCACCGAGGAGACCTCACACAAAACAAATTGGTTTGAAGACAAGCTTCGGGTCATCTTGATTCTGCTCACCGGTTGTGCAATCCACAGATTCTATAGAAAAATGGGGAGGCAGTCTTCTGGGTAAAATTTAAGGCCACTGACCTACTGTGAAGTTTAGGATTCTTTTTCAGATGTGGCCTTGAGTAGTAGAATTTGTATAGGAATTCAGGCAATCAGGAGATCAAGCTTTCCCTTCATGTAACTCTATACAGATGAAGGCTTGTACCATCTGATTAACAATGCCATCGTTTTCTCTTCTGACCTGGTTCTTCATGTTCATAGTAACTGGTCCAGGTCTTTTGTGCATTAATACTTCACTCGTGAGCAGGCTCACAGTTTCTGCTACTTTACTGTTAATGTAATTACATTACTGTTCATATAATTGCTTAAGAAATTTCTCCTTATTTTCTATAGCCACAGGCACCAGCATCTTTGGATGCTTTCATTATTATCCTTGCATCAGATTTCTTCGAAAATAGGTAGGTAGACTCTTAAAGGGGCCATATACCCTTTGGTCTACCTTTTAGAAAAGCCTGGAAATTCTGAGTTAATCGGGGAATGCTTTTTTGTGCTCTATTCGTTTCTACACATCTTTCCCATCTTCACCCTCAACAAAATCACTTGTCTCTGACCTGTCAAAATAACAGTTTTTTGAATGCCCGTTGCAGGCTTTCTTTCTCCCTTCCTAGGTCATGGACTCATCCTGCTCTTAGCCTAACCTGTTTGAAGTCTGATTTCCTTATGCAACACTAAGCTCATGCCACAGTGCCAGGTTCGGCTGTAACCTGAACACTCTCCAGCCTCCTCTCACTTCTCTCAGCAGCATCTTCTAATAGATCAGAATCCATTCTGGAGTAGTATTTCCCCTCTGCTGCTTTCTCTGCTTTCTGGACAAATTCCAAGATGGCCGCTTCAGTCCTATCACTATGTTACTTGTCAATTAAGACCTGCAGCAGGTGCTTCTGGGAAGTTGAAATCCTTCCTTCACCACATCCTGATCTTTGTCCTGTGTTGGCCTGGTTGATTCCTTCTCTCCAGCAGCTGGCGTGTCATCTACTTTACCGTTTAACATTTCACTCCTATCTTCATTCATCATTTTTCAGAGGCTTCCCTACAGGCCTGCACACCCAGGTACATGACCTTACTAGAACTTTCTAATTGTGTTCCGGACATATCCTTTTGACCTCCAGCTTAGCTAACGCATTACACACCCACTGCACATGAATAGATATTTAACATCAGAACTATTATTTCTGATATCCTTTCGGTCAGGGACTGACTAACTGTTCCCATTATGCCCTGTGTGGCATCTCTCAGTGGTCCTCTGGGTGATTGTCTTCCAGCCACCAACATGACCTTTCCCTGGGAACACAGTGGGAATGTGGATCCCCAGGCCCTGCCTAGACCCTTGAATCAGAGCCTTAAGGGATTGCATTGGATGAGCTGTGTTTTAATAAGCCTCCCAAGCAGGTCCAACACTTACTGAAATTGGAGAACCGCTGAAATATCTGATTATCTACAAAACAACACAGCTAGCATGTTTCCTGTTCATCCCCCCAACCTCTGGTATGAGATCAATTTAAGCCAGTTTCTTCTACATTCACTTCCAGCTTCAACTTCCAGTAGCAATATTTTTAAAATATTTTTGCATATACACATTTATGGAATAAGTGCTGTGCCATTTTCTTCTATACATTATGAGGCGTAATCCCTTCAATACAACAAATTGCTCTTTTGCAATTTGTTGCAAAATTGCAACAAATTTTGCAAATCCCTACCCCCCATTTTCAGTATGCGTCATTTTTTAAAGCAGTTTAGGTTTACAAAAGTTGAGCAGGAGCTAGAGTTTTCCTTCCATCTCTCTCTATCTCCACCCCCCACCCCCTGTTACCCTATTATTAACATTTTGTTTGTTTTTAAGTACAATATTTATTTTAAAATAAAAAATTTATTTTCATTTACTTTCTGTACACACTTAGTTTTACTTTCACAAAGCAACGGGTGCACTGTTATTGTAGAAAACAGCGTTTTCTTTCCTTTCCAGTGAAACAAAAAGAAAATTTAAAAATAAACAGTGACAAAATTAGAATTACATCAATTCCAAATAAAGTCCTACCAGTTCTGCTGATTCCTCCATTGAATGGCAGAATAATGTTATCATTAGGAGAGAACTTTGCTTTGAAAGTGTCATTTTAAACTGCAGGACTGACTATCTATTAAACATCACAATTAAACATGTCACAAGAGAACCCATGTCGTTGAAATGCCCACTTTACCCACTCAGATATCTCAAACCCACTCTTTGCTGACCTTCCATAGCCCCATTTTTTAAAGTTTCTTTAAATTGTTTTTTTGTATTAGCATGGTACATTTGTCCCAATACTGAAATGCCATTATTAATTCAAGTACATGGTAGCCATTAGCATTCTCTTTTTGTGTTGTAGTGTTCTTTGGGGCTGGGCAAATGCACAATGCAGTGTATTTACTGTCATATTACTGTCATATTGTATCATAGAGTCATTCAGTTCAGTGCCCTACAAATTCCCTAGTCTGTCTTTTCATCATCTCCTTTCTTATCCCAAAACTCTGGCAAATGCTGATCTCCCATCTTCTCCATGTTGCCTTTTCCACAATGTCATAGGTCTGGAATCATGATATCCATTTACTGCAGCTGTGTGAACTAAGAAAAGTTAGGTGAAGACCTACTAAGCTGGAATCATGCTCAACTGCTAACATGAAGTCCTCTATGTCTGTGGGGGGGTTTTTTGGATGCCTCCTTTCTCTAGGTTACCAAAACTCCTTATTAGTGTTCCTTTCCTGAAGTTTAAGTGGTTTCTGTTTTTCTGTTTCCTGTTCCAGTGAAGACAAAGTGGTGGAAGTAGCAGAGGAGGAGGAAGTGGCGGATGTTGAGGAAGAAGAAGTGGAAGATGACGAGGATGATGAGGATGGTGATGAGGCAGAGGAAGAGGCAGAGTTGCCCTATGAAGAGGCCACAGAGAGAACCACCAGTATCGCCACAACCACCACCACCACCACAGAGTCTGTGGAAGAGGTGGTTCGAGGTAATTTATTGTTGGCATGAATTTTCTTTTTATTTCTTGGGGGAAAGTAAAGGTTATATCTGAGTTAGAAATGTTGTCCCCCCTACCACCGCTGCCTTCCCCGTGCAAAAATAAAAATTTAAAAATAGCAAGTCTTCCTATGCTTGTTATACTGTTTCACTTTAGTAAGCAAAATTCATTTCAAATGACATGAAATCCCAAGTATGCAGTCTATTTTGTGCCTTTTATGTTTAGTTTAATAAATTCAAACTTCTTTTGCAACATTCGACCTAACAAGGTGTCATCTCATTTGACAAAAGTCTAGTGGGATGACCCATTTGGTGTTCCCGTTGGCATCCTTGTCTGTCACCTGGTTCCACACCTGCATTTTTATCTCCTGAGGAGTAATCACTAAAATGTACGCAGTGTGATGCAGTATGAAATGAACATTTTTTTCCCAAAATCTTTGAGTAAATATGATTAGATTTCATTAAAGAATTGTAGGAGTTTTGGCCAGTGTATTTTTTGCTGAGATATTTATCTTGGGTTATTTGTGTTGTCTTTACATCGTTTCATTCGAGTAAGTGACAGTAAATGTAGTGTTAACCTCTCAAATGACCTTTTTTCTGTTGAATTAATGCTCTGGTTGAGAATATCATGAGTTAAGTGAGCTAAAAGATCTTTTCTCCATGAAACAGAAACAAACACTCCATTTATATTAAAAAAACAAAATGTTATTGTAGTAACTGATGGGTCATTGGATTGAGTTTTTTAAGGGCTTATCTATCATTAAAGAGTTAAAGATGGATTGAATATATACAGAATTATTGAGGTTTAATGTATTGGAAATACTTCTAAAAATCTACCCACAAATGTTTTAACATTGTCGGTTCTTCTCTTACTTTTTATGAGGTAAAGTGATTTCAGCTCTGTTGTTAAATTGGAGCCACAAATGGAGGCAGCTTTTCTCTGCCTCAAGTAGATTCCTAATTATCACTGTAGTTTCATCTTCCCTTCATTGCATTTTTTTATAGCCTTACTGAAGTATAATTTGCATCTCATAAAATTCATTCGTTTTAAGTATATCTAGTTCAGTGACTTTAATAAATTTACCAAATTATGCTGCATTCACCATAACTGATTCTTCGAACATTTTCATCATCCTGATGGGAACCCTCACAGTTTTTCTCACCTGATCTACTTTCCATTGCTAAAGTTTTCCCTTTGTTGGACTTTTAATGTAAGTGGGGTCATACATGTTCATTCATGTATGGCTTCTTTCACTTAATGTAGTATTTCCAAGGTCCTGAGATTATTCTAAGTTGAGTATCCAGAGTTAACTCAAAATCCATAGAAAATATCAAATATTCTTTTAAAAAAGAACTTACAGTATAAAATGTTTAACTTTACCTACTTGGTGACAGCTTCTTATTCAATATAGTACACATGTGCTTGTGTAACAGAGATACATTTAAGTGAATACACAGTTTGTTTGACCCACTGTTTTCAAATAGCCAAAGATTCTTTTTCCAAGATTTATTTTTCATATGCTTCTTAGAACCATTCATGGCAGATCTGGCCAAATAAAGTTCCCCTATCACAGAAAGACAGACTTCTTTTCAGGGCTTCTTTTTTGGAAACCTAAGACATGTTTTTAAAGTGTAGCAGCTAGTATTCTGCAGTGGGACTGAAGTGCTTGTTGCTTTCCATGAAGAAAGCTGTTTGCATAACACTTAAATAAACTTATTCAACATTTATTTGTGGAGCACTTGTTTGGTACGAATCATCTTTGCTACTCTCAGTGGAGCATTTGATGAAAGCACGTAAGCTAGCTGACTATCCGGATGTTAAAAACTTAGAAGGAAATACAAGTCAAAGAAATACCAAGTTATCTGTGTTGCAAAAAGTTACAGAGTTCAGCCCTCTTTCAAAGAGTGAGAGATTGGTGGACAAGGTTCCGTGGAATAGATGGCATTTAAAGTAGAAAGAAAAAGCAGATGGTGAGTTTCTGAGTGACTTTTGCTATAGCGTGTGCTAGAATCAGCAGGAATGGCAAACAAAACCAATATGGTACCATGGGAAGGTACATACATATGTTAGGGTTAGCAGGAATGGTAGATACTGGCTATATCACATGTTTGGGAGACAGGTCTGTCCAATATAAATTAGAGTAGATGTTTTACATAACAGAGTTCCAGGAAATTAGGTTAGGACTAAAATTTGGGGATCACCAATGCCTGATAGTCAAGTGTGGGTATTAACTGAGAGCTATCAGTTCAGGACCTACTATGAGCTGAGGATTTATTTAATTGGTAGAAATAACAAAGAGATGTTTGGATATTACTACTCTTAAAAGATGGGCTAATAGGAAGTAGCATTACTTATGCCATGAGAGAATGTGCACAACCTTATTTCCATATTCCAGACCAAGACAGAAACCTCTTGAGATAATATGGTCTTGTTATATTCTAAGTCCTGTTCATTTCTCTCTCAGTATAGCATTATGAGATACTAAAATAAAAGAACACAGAAGGTCCTATGTTATAGTGTTTTCTATAGAAAGACAAAGGCAATTAAAAAGAATTAGAAGTAACTTCAGGCTACAGATAAGATAAAAGAACTAACTTTAAAAGCTAACAAGTTACTAGGGTTGATGGCAAGAAAAACAATAAAAGCAACTTTCTCAAAGGAATCACAGATCTTTTTGGATATCATCGATTACTGTCAAAAATAGAAGAGGCATAATGGGAATCTAGGTACCCATCTACTTATCTAAAATTCCCAAGTGGATAAAAGCTATCATTGAGGCAAGTCTTTCTGGGAAAGGAGATGTGTTATGGTCTACACATTCTGTCCACGTCAGTGGGTTTTCCTTACTAATTCTGATAATGAGTAGAAGTTTCAGATGGTAAATGGGCAGCTGCATGGCCTTCCTTTCCACATCATTGGTGAGAAAGGCAAGTTATGGTCCTTCTCTGATGAAGAGCAACCGCTAACTTTGTAAAACTTTAATTATAAGTCATCTGCTCCTGTGCTGAAAATATAAATTAGAAGTGACTTGCAAAGAGAGATATTGAAAAGAAGCTTACAATCTAATTTTCAATGTTAATGTTTCAGTGCCTGAGAGGAAATGTGATTTACAAGCATGCTTAATAAGAAAATTGTTTCTTCATTACCAGCATATTGCTACTAATACCAGTTCTTAATGTGCTTCATAAAAAATGAAAAAAAAAAAAACCCATACTTTTGCAACCTGTTAAAATCTGAAAGAAATAGGCTTTTAGTCCTCTGGGAAGAAAAATTTAGAACATTTCAGTGTGGTCATAAAATTTGCAGTCTTGTGTTAAAATCAATGACACCAAACTGGAAGATGTCAGTTCTAATAGTGTGAATGGTTCCAGGGGAGAAAAGGATTATTTTCATCAGCAAACTTGTACAACACCCAACTAGCTTCTAGAATTTATTATTTTTGTTGTTAAGAAAAACCTGGGTATTGATCCAGTTGAATAGGTCAATACCCAGAGGAGTAAAACTACAGTACATTCAGGTACTTATTCCTAACATTCTGTGCTTTGAGTAGGAATAACTCCCTAAAACCAAGCCATCAGGATCATTTCTGATCTACCATGAACCCAAATTGCCAATTGAACATGGTTGTGATCGCTGGTAGAGTTTTAGCTTATGATTGCCTCTAGCCTCTTTGGTCCATCCAAATCACTTGTCCTTCTTCGTGTGTTGCCTTGCTCAACAGATATTCACTTTGCTCCTATTCATTGCAAGGCACTTTGCTATCATGGAAAGGTGATGGGAATTGGCTGCTACTGTGCTGTGCCTGGGATTCTGGAATCTTCAGGGTGACCACTCCCCTTAACCTAAGACTCTGGAAGCCTGAAGAAATATTTCCCAAGTTGCCCATGACCAAGATCAGGCCACAGCTCAGCCAGGGTATTTCTGTTCCACTCTTGTCCTTTTCTTTTTTTTAATAAATCTGCCCTTGTAAAGGTGTGTTCCTTGCCTAGCTTCAGAAGATCAGCGTTGAGAATTTCCTAAATTTAAAAATTTACCTTTATACTAACAATGATCAGGTGTCTGCAAATCTTGGTCATGGGTCAGACAGGCTTGTTGCCTTTTTTCCCATCACAACCTCGTTAGGGCACAGCCAGATAACATGTGTTCGCACTTTGTGCTGCTTTCAAGCTTCAGAAGCAGAGTTCAGTAGTGGCAAAAGATACCACGGAACCTAGAAAGCTACAGTATTTAAACCCAATGATCATCATCATTCAGAAAAAAATACTCTGAAGTTCTGTCTGTCTCAGACGCTGCTGTATTTAGTTTCATTAAGGCAGTTTTATTATGGTCAGAGGGAGCTTGGTGCGGTGTTCAAAAGAGAATTTTCGATGATTTGTATGGCCTTGGGCCAGGTAAATAACCTTGAGAATTCTGCTCTTCCATGCATGTAGGGTGGATAATGACAATGCGTGTGTGTTGTATAAATTACCTTAGGTGATGTGTGCTCACCATCAGCCATGCTCAGGTTTAGACACCTGGCATGTGGTGCTGTCAAGTTGGTTTTACAGACAAGACTGCCCAGACTCCAGTCCTGGCTCTACAACCTATGAACTATGTAGATTGATATCAATCATGTATCAGTCACAGAACCTTTCAGCCTCATTGCTTCCCTCTGTGAAATGGGATTTGATCAGACTGCCTAATTTTAATGATCATAACTGCCTAGATTTAATTTAATATAAAGATTAAATGAAGTCATCCATCCACTATGACCAGTTCCCAGTCTACAGTAAGTGCTGAGTTAGCCTAAGATGCTGACATGGCCATGATTATAAGTGCCATCTGATCCCCCTCCCCACCCCGAGAACTGCTAAGTTAAGAATGCTAAAGATGGTCTAAGAGGTGGTCTAAAAAACCGACCAGTGCATCTATATCTGTTCAATGAAACTAATACTTATATGTTAAGAATAAAAAATAATTCAAATCAGTTTCTAGATTAAAATTTAGGAGGAACACATCATATACTAAAGTAACTACTGTTCAGTTGTGTATCTTGCGGGGTATGAAATAAGATAGTATCAAATGCCAGTGCATTTAGAGAGAGAGTTTTATTTCTTGTGGGTATGTTAAATCTCCTGGGAGTTCCTCTATCAGATGGATGGAGACACTGCAATAGGTGACACTTTGTGATGATGAAACTAAAAGGTTTGATCTAAATATGGTTTGCCTTGTGATAGGCAATGGAATATTGGAGAGTTAACTTCTTCTGGTGGAGAGAGAGCATTCATTTGGAAGAACCACCATTTGCTTCCCTGCTCTCCATCCACCAGCACTGGCCAGACAGTCCTAGGTATTGAACCTGACTGATCTGGGGGCGCGGTGATGGGAATGGGGTGACTGGGTTCAGATTGCCCTCAGTTACACTGGCACACTCAGCCCTGAGGAGAGATGGGTCCTGTGACCCAGCTAGGAAGGACCTTGAACAGTACAAGAGGAAGAAGGAAAGTGCTCTGCCTTGGAGACAGAAGCTTCGTCTAAGACGGTGCTAGGAAATGATACTTGAGTGACTTTTACAAACTAACAGGGATTTGCAGTTAACTGAACACAAGCAGAATATGAGAAATAAACAAGAGCAACGCTAGAGATTCAAGTCTAGAAGAAACTGCTGATTCTCACAGCCCCTTGTTACTGTCATCGATGTGACTCTTCGGAGCGGTCCTCTGATCGTGACACTCAGGAGCTGTCCTATAGTTCACTGATGGGATGCTCGCTTGTCAGCCATGTTTAACTTCTCACAAAATTTGGGGAAACCTGTGAACTTGACTCTCTGAGCACCTAAAATTACACTCACATATTCTTTTAGGAAACTTCACAGCAACCAACTGCCCCCTACATGAAAACAAAGAGCTCGGGCATCTCGTCCCTTTTGTTTTGAGCCAGCTTTTACCTTTGTGATCAGACAGTGGGCAAGAAAGATCCACCACTCTTCTTGTACGTTGTACAGGAACTGTGTTTCCAATCTTGTGCATTGGAAAGCCTTTCCAATGACATCGGGAGAACCTGCACCAGTGCTGGGTGAGCCTGGTGTGGGTAGCCAGGCATTGTTTTCCAGGTGTTTTCTATACTCTCTGATGGAGGCAAAGTGAAGCGAGATGTTGATGAGCCCCATGATATGTCATATGTGGTCCTGCTTTCAAAAGCTCTCTTAATTGAGAATAAGGGAGGACAAAAAATTGTCTGGAATACATATCAGTTTTCCATTCTTCAGTAACAGATGTATTGAGATACCATGAGCATACCATTCACTACAACCTGTTTAAACTTGACTTTGCTTAAACTCTTAGCTGAGTTTGACTAGTAACGCTCAGTTTACTTTTCACCTTCCCTTCTATACTGTTTTATTTGTATTCAGGTTCTTTAATCCATGGTTAGAATAATGGAAATAATCAGCTAAATAATCAGCCAGGGAAGCTAAGATGATGTCTCCATTTTTTAAAAGTTAAAATTTTTTTTAATTAAACACTAGAAAATGAGGTTTTTTAAAAAAAAATATTAACCTTCCTCATGCTTTCTCTCAGATCAGTGACCCTTTAATATATATACATATGTTTATGCATCTATACAAGGCAGAGTTTGCAGCTAAGAAAAAAGTCAAACCTCATAAAAGACATTCCATAATAGGTCAGTTCATGGGGTTCGCCTACCTTTCCCATGGGCACACCTCTTCAGCCAGTCCTCCTACAGACACACTCGGATATCTATGCCAAGACACAGAATTGTGGGTTTTAATGAAAATCTTTAACCCCCTTGTAGGAAGATGCTTTCAAGAGTGTTTAAGCAGGGAAGACAACCTAAAAATTTGTTTCTCTCAGCTATGAGTCATTCTGCCCTCCTCCGAAAGCACCTTTGATTTTCCAGCTGCTTTCCCAAAATGAATGACCATCTGGAAGAGTGAAAAGTCAAGTGAAAGCAAGATTGACCAGATCTCATATAAAAATGATGTTCAGGAAAATTCCTCAACCTTCAAGAACACAGCCTAGATATTAAAAACCAGGAGACACTTGAAAGTGTAAAAGTGAAGACTCGTTAAATATTCACTGTATTTAATTTAGTTTGTAATGGTGAAACTGCCCAGGTGATTATGGTGAGGCGGTCTCTTTTGGCTTTTGGTCTTAAATTTATATATATATATATATATATATATATATATATATATATATATATATATATATATTCTAGTTGTGTATAATTTTTGTGACAGATCAGAAAGATAACACAGAATATGAACAGAAAGGTCATCTGGCTTGTCCGTGGCTTTAACTGATTTATATTTCATGGTGGGAGCAAAGAAGGACTTTGCTGAGCATTTCTCATGAGTCTATCTGTCCTGAAATTTAGCAGCCTTTGTTACCCTGATTTCTGAGGTGTCCGTAGTACTGTGGTCTCGCGAGAGGGCATATTATCGACACTCAGCGTGACTCCTGGTTTGCTTGGGCCACAGAATGGGTTCTCAAGCTCAGCATTATTAATGTTTTGGATGAGCTAATTTTTTGTCGTGGAAACTATCTTGTTCATCAGCGCCTCTGGGTTCTAACTTGTCACTGTCAGTAGCACCTCCCCATGGGACAACCTCAAGTATCTCTAGTCATCATCGCCAATTGTTCTGTAGGTTGTGAGCTCTCTCAGACATCTACACAGTGAAATCTTAAATATGCAAATAGCACTAACATTGGGGCTTCTCTTACTGATTCAGTGCATTGTACGTTGTAGGTAGCCAGTGAACATTTTGAAATTTGGCAACAGTAAAACACATACATAAGCTAAAACAGTGTTGAAAAGGACTTAGTTAGGAAAGTAAAAACAGATATTTGATAAGATGTGCAATGTCATCTAGGCTTTTATTTAGAGACGAATGAGCATACTATTTTTTTAAATATACATGCTTGTTTGCCATGAAGGCGGTGAGACATGGAGGAAAACTACCTTCATCTAGCTTTTTTTTTTTTTTTTTTAAATTCTGTCATAAGAAATTCACTTGTCCCTGGCTCACTGTTATAAGAGCAAATGGTGTTGAGCACCCATGTATTAGCAGCTGGAGACACAAAGACTCACAGCTGGAAGGTGGATAACAGGGAGAGGTAGATTCACACTGTCTCCCCCAAAAGAGAACATGGACCAGAGCAGGACCATTGCTCCAACTTCTAACTTCCACACCTGGAAGCATCCTTTTTTGGGCAAGAACAGAAATGCCATGCCATGCGGTTCCTTTTTTTTTTTTTTAACACAGAAGTGATGTAAAGAAAGGAAACCCCTTTCTTTATTGGGGTTTCCAATATTTGGGGCCCCAATATTAGCGCTTTATCACTGCTTGTATATTTAAGACATCACCAACCCCCCCAGCCATGGTCCCTTGATATTATCTCAGCTTTCACCAGTAATTTTCCTAATAAAAATGAGTGCATCAGTATTCCAAACGTTCTCCCAGCATGTGACAAGAACAGTGTCACTTGAATTTGAATTTCTGAGAAATCTGCATTTTCACAGATTTAAATATGAATTTAAAAACTATTATCCTGACCCTGGCTTTCAGGTAAAAGTATTGAAGCTGTTTCAATCATGCTTAAGACAGGACTTCAGAGTCAAAGAAATACAGCTAATCTCCAAAAAATAAGTTTTAAGATGCATACTAAATCCATCTTTTGATCTTTTTGATGCTACTAGAATGTTTTCTGTCCCTCTTCCTAAATATATGTGAACTTCTTTTAATAAGCTAAACCCTTTGCTTATTATTTTTGTTACTTTTCTTTTTTTCTAACTAATCCTTTCCCTCTGATCTTTTTGGAAAGTGATTTAATCCTAAATATTTAGTTTTGACATTTAGTTGACATCAACTGTACTTAAAGATACGACTGATCATGGTGTTTCTCCAGCAAGAATATCTGTTCAAGACCTCCGGCAGGTTTGCTGAACACAGATCCTGGTGGACAGGTCTGGAGAGTCATCTGAGCTATACAGAATGCTGGCCAAGGAGTGGACTCTACCCTCCTTCCTTGCCCCTCATTCTGGTGGAGGAGACTGAGTCAAGGCTACGGAACTGAGAGGCAGAACTGTCTTAGTTCTGATGTCATCATTCTTACTAGATGGTGTCCCCATATGGGAGAGAATCGTGCTATGTCTACCCACTGAACAGTTTCATCACAATACAACTCTCACAACCCAACAAATTAGAAAACGGTTACAATTTCCCGACATCTCTAATTGTCACTAGCTTTCCTTGCTCCCCATGACCTCTCAGGTGTGTGGAAGCTGATTATTTAATATTGAGGAATTTTGTGAGCAGCAAGCATTGGCAGCTGAAATACCAATCATCTATTTAGGCCACAGAACTTGGCAGACACTATAAATCAAGACTTATGGAAAGGCCGAACATTGTGGCTCATGCCTGTAAGCTTCAGCCTATGAAGCAGCCGGGGCCAGGGATCACAGTTCAAGTTCCGCCTGGGGCCCGTAGCAAGACCTAATTCTAAAAAAATACAGCTGGGTGTGATGGCGCACGCCTGTAATCCTAGCTACCTGGGAATCTGAGGTTGGGGATTGCTTGAGACTTATGGGAGAAAAAAAGAAGACTCATTATTTTGGTTTTCTGGAGACAGCCATTTCCCTAGCACTACCCTTCCTCTCAGAGGACAATGAAAATCACTTCCTTTTCCTTCCAACAAAAGACAGGATATCTTGTCTTTCTTCAGACTCATCACACAGCCTCATGAAAAAGAGCTTTAATCCCATAATAATCAGGAAACAAGTATCTGGTATTGGGGTGCCATTTTATGAATGCTTGCCAGCACACCAACCCACAAGTCCTGATGGGTCTGAATGCATAACAAGTAGATGTCCTCAGGTGGCACCTTATAAATAATCTCTCCTCATGGAGAGATGTGAGAATCAGGTCAGGTATAATTGGAGTGACAGATGTATCAGATAGCCCAGGAGAATCAACACAGTTCAGTAAAAGGCTCGCCACTGCAGATATCTTCTAGACACTTCCGTGACAAATTAGCTCCCATCATTTCGTAGTGAGTCAGTGATTTCATTACCAAGCACAGCTGTTCCCCTCATTTGTTTATGTATTTCAACTCGTATTTGGGGCTTAAATGAGCTTTGTCATAAGACTTTAGTTCAAGCTTGTTTTTCTAATTTTACATGATTACTGGGTAGTAAATATCTGATCATTTATTGCCCCAGTCAGAATGACTTTCAATAGAACTTGTTTTGGGATAGCTACTTGCTGAGATGTGCAAGCATATTATAAATACTCTTTCATTAATGCCACACAGATCTGTTCTGAAAGACACATTCTTCAAAAATAACTAGTTTTCTAATATGTTGACTTAAAATTATTTTCATCTATAAGAATCAAACATATATTTGTGATCTGACTCCTCAGTGAATATAAGGTCAGTTCTAAAAACTTAGGCTTAGGGATTTTGACCCAAGAAGAATATTTAGAATAGCAGCAATAATTTAATCATGCTGAAAAGTACTTCTGAACTACAATGAGATCAGCCATTTTCCTCTTAGAGGGTTGGATGATTAAGCATATAAATCAGCAATATTTGAAAAATTAAGAATAAGCATGTTTAATAGATTTCAGTACTTCTTATTTTCATTTTATTTTCCTGCTAACAATAATCAGGTGATTTATTACACAAACTACATTTGCCTTCTTACATTTGCCCTTCCAGTTGCCTCTAAAATTGTAAGGTATGTAATTTTTAGTTCAAGGAATATAGACACAATTGTACTATAAATAAACTTTAAGTGTACTTTTCTTGCACCATGTGGAGAAGTTATGGGATGGATGGATGGATGGATGGATGGATGGATGGATGGATGGATGGATGGATGTTTTTTACAGTATCTGAATGGATGAATGGATGGTTGTTTTTTATAGTATCTGAATATAAATTTAGTTTGAGGGAGAAGGTATTCATTGATGACTTTCTCAAAAGTTGAGAACTTAAAATTCTTACATTTCATGCAATGGTTTAATTTTACATATATTCCTAACAACTAGGAATAATTAAATATCAGTTATTAAAAATGAAATAATAGTAAAAAGCTTCACATTATTTCAAACTTTCTGTACACTATAGAAAGTCAATTATTTGTAAATCCATTTGATTTGCCTTTGGAAACTATGTCGTGCTTTTTACATTTGAAAGTAGGAATTTTCTTCTCTGAGTTGCCATTTTCATGAATTTTTTAAAAAGTGTAAAATTAGCTTTCCGACTTTGTCCACAGAAAACTTTGCTTGATTTGGAATCCATTCTGAGTTAATTTTGTGGTTAAACACTATTTGAACAGTGGATTGCATAATCATCTTATATCATGTAGAGAGCATTAGCTTTGCTTTTATCTTGTGTTTATATAATACTAACTTTTACAAACTGCAATTTGATGTTGAAACTAGCACAAATTTCAGCAGGGGGAGGGCTGCTTCATGAAACACGATAAGATACAGAAAGTATATGTGTTTTTAAGCATATAAACTGTCAATTGCTTTGTGTGCATTGGCACTTCAGTTTATATTAAATGAATTTTGTCTTTGCAGTAAGTAGAGCTGAGAGATTCTCTGTCAGCAAAATTCAGCTGGGTGAATATTCAGAAAGCAATTTGTGATTTTAAGTTTAATATTAAATATGAATAAGCAAGGACTGTCTTCCTTAGTCTGTGGCTCATGTTTCTAACTTTAAATATTCTTCCTGAAAAAATATTCCTCTTCTAATTATTCTGGACACATTATTTTTATGTTTTTTGTTGTTGTTGTTGTTGTTGTTATACGTAACACTCACTTGGACTAGAAATGAAGGTGAATTGGAATTCAAAAAATAAATTTAGTAACTGAATTCATAATGTGTGTGCTTTTCATTTCTTATTTTAGATTTTGAGAAGAGAATGAAGATGAGAAAAGGAAAATGTATTTTTTAAATTTTCAGATGAATTCTGTTTGGGGTTATGCTTATATAAGACCTAACGTTACATGCTTTACATTTAGTGGATGATACCAAAAATAATTTTCCATTGTGCAATGATAGTAGTTAATATGATACACATTCTTCACTGAATATTTTAGCAATTTTTGTAGATTAGGAAAAGAAACATTTTTCTATTCAGAAAAATTACAATGCTACATATAAGAATTTATAATCTCTCGAGATTTCTTTTTCCCTAAATCTAGTCGTACAAATTCTAAATGATTTATTTCTGGGTCCGTTGCTTTATGACTCTTCTGGTTGGCTGAAATCTTGACTGGATCAATTGCCTGGTGATTTCCCATTGCTAGAAAGGAATTTAAAGAAAAGGTTCTCCAACTAAGATTTGTAGCCCTTTGGGAAAATTACCCTGAAGCTATCAGAGATTCAAGGGAAGAAGAGACAAGCTTAGGATTCTAAGGCAAACTGAACTCATCAACATTTTATTTGTTTTTTAATATGAGTTTTTTGGTTTGTATTATACATTTTTGAGAGCTAACCAGGGACTCCTATGCAGTGAAAGAATTACTTTTCACCTAGTTTTCCATCTGTAGTGTAGCGTCACAAGTGTGACATGACATTGATTACTTAACCACTTCTAAATCTCACTGCTTCTCATTCTCTTCTGAGAGTCACTAAGTATCTCCTGTGTATTGATTCAGACCTTTTGTAAACATATTAGCATAGCACTTCCCCAGCTCTGACCTCAGACCAACCCCTTACTCTCTCCCAGACTAAGCAGAGATTCTCTCTCCAACTACATGGACAGTGTCACTGGAATGATGAAAAGTTGAAGATCACAGAAATCAAAACTTCATGCAGCCTTGTAGCAGAGTAGGAATATAGTTTTAACTGAGAGATGATAAATGCTTCATTCCACTCAAAAGTTCCCTCTGAAATCAGCTTTACTGCTGCAGGAAGTTGATGTTCTGGACATAACCAGAAAAAAAAAAAAATCATAGCAAATGCCCAAAGATGATCAGTAAGTAATGCTGATGATTGAAAGAATTGTATTGAGAAATGTTCTCTGAGCTCATGCTCCCATGTTTCAGCAGAGCAGAGGCAAATATATAGGGTCATTGTCTTTTAGAGGTTGCAAAGGATAGCAACACATTCTCACCTCTGATCATCTGACTTCATATATGTTCAAGTTTATATATGTCTGTTCCTCAATACAATAATATTTGGTATTAAGTTATTGTACACTAGTGTACTCAACTCTTGCCCACACTATCTCAAATATCCTTTTGTACTTGGGTACCATAAAATGGATCATTATTCCACACGATGCACACACACACCAAAGTCAAGAAACTATGTGAGGTCATGTAAAGTTAGAAAAGTCAACAGAGTGGAATACTCCACAAGTAGCGGTGATGTCACTCTTGTCTTTTCAGTTCAGTGAGTCAAAACTCTGATCTTTGGAGACCCCAACAAGAAATGTGAGTTCATCGTGTAGATTATTCTCTTCATTCATTGATATATAAATAGATTCTGAGTTTGGATGCTTTGGTGGTTCATTGGAGTTCCAAATATTAGCCATAATAAAGAATCTCATAATCTTTTTAAAAGAGGGATAAAAAAATTAAATGAATGAAATGACATAAAATTGAATGTGTCTCTTTTCACTCTTGGTATAGGAAAACAACAGTATTTGTAATCTCATTTGAGGGCTGAACTGGGAATTTTTGCCTCTAGTAGAAGCAAGAAATGATGAGTTGGTCACATACAAAAGCAGATATTAGTGTGGATTATCTTCTTTGATCATCATTCTTTCATCCCATTCCTTAACTTGCACCTATTGGAAAGTTTACCACTTTCGTTTAGTGTGTAGGAGATAGCCTAAAGGCAAGTCTCCTGCCCCTTGGCTAGCTGTGATATCCACTCTGAGGCTTGTGGCAGATGAATATCAGCAGACATGCACTTGGTGCTCTTTCAGGCTTAGACTGTGAGGCTCAGAGTAGTCACCAAGGCAGGATGAGTTCTGTTATCCATGCTCCTTAACATAGAGTTGTGCTGTGAGATAAAGGCTTTCCATGCCTTCACCCATAGCAGAAACCACTTCAAAGTTCAGTGTCGGTGTGAACTCAGAAGACTCCACTGCCTGGCAGTCTTGTTGGGATTAGCACAGCCTGAGGAAGAGTTTAACAATGAGTGTGCTTGTGTCCTAGAAACAACATGACACATGAGGATATACAGATGAGTGAGGGAGATACAGAGAAAGAGGGAAGAGCCTACTATAGGCACGTATGACAACTGAGGAAGGCAATACTGTCATGTGTGGAGACAGCTGGTGCCTGTGGTTGGCAGAGACTCCAATTCTAAGACTTGACTTTCAGGTCTGCAGGTCAGAAACTGCTTTATCATCACCACAAGGACATCAGACACATCCAACGCCAACTTACCCTTTTTAAGTTCGAATGCTAGTCCTTTTGTATGAAGGGAGAACACTTTGAATTCCCAAGTGGATGGGATATTTCTGTCAACCAATTGTGATGTTTTCATCCTAAGGAAGACCTCAGTATAGAAAGTTGGCTAAAAACTAAAAGTTGGCTAAATATGGTTCCCCGCGTCTCCTCTGTCTAGAGGTGTACTTGGCAAGCATGGAGCTTCTATGTAGCAGTACTGAGAGGGCAACTGTAATGATGGGCAACGTTGAGTTTGATGTTCCTGGAGCCAGATGTTGCCATATGAAATCCATTCAGAGAGAGCTAGAACCATCTAAGGTGTTACAGTGTGTGCAACACTCACACCTGGTTTGAGTGCCAAGTGTCATCCTTTCCCATGATGTGGACATCACAAGGGTAGTAGCAGCTTCTTTACCTACTTGCGAAGAGCAATAGGAGTCGGGATTGTATATAGAGAAATCAGATGACTTCATCTTTTTGGTCTCTGAGTGATTGATTAGGATCATGCTGTTTGCTGTTACTACTGTGGAAGCTCTGAGCTACACATGGCTTTTATCTTTGAGAAGACGGGGACTTGCCCCCAACATGGTAGTCAAACCAGGAATAAGCAAGACCTTTGTGTGTGCAAAGGTATCAACAGGCTCTCATTCAATATTGCTAGGGCAGGAGGCAAACCCAAAGGGAGAATTGATTTACTTCTGACAAAAATAGAATGTTCACAGGCATTATAATATTCAGGGTAATCAAACTGATGTTGGGGAAGGTAGCCTGGCATGTTGACAGGTAAGAAGTATTTTAATGCTTAATAATGCTTGATGTGTATTAACAAATTAATTTTAATTGACTCTTTTATAGTTTGAAAACTATTGTTGCAGAGACAAAAACATACCCCTCAAATGATCCTTAATAGGAGTTAACGTAATTGGTGGAGTCACTTACAAATGTCACGTGTGTTTTCAAATCTAGTCAGTGGGAAAGCTGGCTTCCTCTGCAGAGCAGGTCACATTCACATTCAAATAAATATGTCTATTTACTTTATTTTTTTGATTCAAGACCATCATTTATGAACGAAAACACTCAGCTGTTGGTGATAGGTTCCATGTTTTCATCTTAACAAGATGCAACCCTTTTCCCTTGAAAGCTGATATGAAGATATTTTGAAGTTTATTTTTGGATAGGAAAGAAATGTTTTGCTGACCAGACACCTTCAGTCATGTCATAGAAATCTACAAGATCTTTTCACATCTAGCTAGGATCCTTTGTGAGTTCTGGCAGCTGCACTCAGGAAATTGGAGGTGCAGGCATTGCTGTTTGTGAGGATTATTCATAGCCCCTCCCCCCTTCCCCAGGGCATCTGCTTTGGCAGATGCTCCAGTTTTGCTCAAGTCATGGGGGGAAAATTGAGGCCTAGGAAAGGTAAACATGTGTGACATGAGCCCCACAAGTACCTTTTCACGCTAAATATGGTTCCCCACATCTCCTCTGACTAGAGGTGTGCTCTGAACAAGCCGAGACCGGGCCCTGCCGAGCCATGATCTCCCGCTGGTACTTTGATGCGTCCGAGGGGAAGTGCGCCCCCTTCTTTTACGGCGGATGTGGCGGCAACCGAAACAACTTTGACACAGAGGAATACTGCATGGCCGTGTGTGGCAGCGTCAGTAAGTGACCTTCCTCTAGCCTGGCCGCCTCTCGTCCTTCTCCCCACTGACTCTGCTCTTTGTAACAGATTGGTTTTTCTGGTTCTGGGGATTGGGTCTGTCGTTGCCACTAACCACTTCCCTGTCCACCTCGCTCACTGCCCAGTGTCTCCTCCAGCCTGTTCCATCCTGTGCACACATCTTCCTCTCTCTCTAGTCCAGCATGGCCCAAGGTGTGTCTTCCACAAGCTCCAGGCACCAGTCTTGCAACCTCTAGGGCCTTTTTGGTGCTTCTCCTTCAGCCAAACTGCAATTGCTCTTTTGTCTTATTGGCTGTTTCTGCAAACGTGCACTTGTGTGTTTGTCCTTGTTCATATGTGTGTGGGCACATGGGCAGATCAGAGTGACCACTGGAAGCCTGGCTGATGAAGCCCTCAGAAGCACTGGCAAGGCTATTGCTGGGATTAGTATCTTTCAGTGACATCCTAACATGCATTTTATTGTGATATGATGAAAGGGAACACACTTTAAGTGCCTGAGGTAAATGCCTTGCCCCTGACAAGGGCCAGAGTTTTCCTGTCTTCTCTTAGAAATAAAGGAAAAAACTGTTGACTTAACATGAGGAGTCTTCCAAGACATAAGGTCATATACATATAGTTCCTTGAGGCAATGTATTCCTCTAAACCTTCTCTTTTGAATTTCAACTTCTTTCTAACTCTGGGGGGGGGGGGTAAATTTAAATTTCAACAGTTTTCCATCTTGCATTCAGTTAATTTTTTGTTCATGTGTTGGAAGTTTGAACCACTCAAGAAATCCTTTCTCAATTTTGTGAACTGAAGATCAAACTCAGTTATGATGCATTTCTTTTTTGAGAGGCGACTGCCTTTTCTCCTGTGTTCTTGTGAAAGTGACATCCACCATTCCCTGCTTGGGATTCCTACCTAGGAATTATATAAATTATTTTCCGGTGTGATCATAGGATTAAGCCAGACAACAAAAGACCTGCCCATTCAGCTTTCCATTGTGAAGCCTGGCATCTCCATGGGGTGAATGGAAATGTTTCTGTTATCCCTTGTGTAAAAGATGGCTCCCCCTCTCTTCTGTGCCAGAGCAGGTGGAGTTACTGGTAACCCCAAGGGCTGCTTTTCTGGCTCTGATTGGATGATTGCTGCTTCCAGCTCAAAAGACTCCTTTCTTCACTTTCAAACAAAGAAGTTAATTAGGTCAGGTAACCTGGAACACAATAAGGGATTCTTTTGCCTGAAGCCTCTTGAACAAAGGGCTTTTGTTAGAGGGATTCTAACTGGTTTCACTGCAGGGTGTACAGAGGGCTGGGAGTTCCTGGTAGATTTTTTAACTTTTTCCCCCCTTTTCCTGAAGTTGTATTTTTTTTTAATATAAAGGTATGTGTGTTTTTCTAATAAAACATTTTATAAAACTGTTAGCAGTGATGAATTTGCCTTAAGAATTCAAAATTATCCCTCTTCCCCCCAAAACCTAACCACCACCCCTGTGTGTGCTGTCTTTCCATTTGATCGCTTTGATTGGACTCAGCCTGGGAGCTAGCAGGAGGCTTACACCAGATGAAGTCTCTGCATGGCACAAACTTTACTGAGAGACTTGCACAAGGTAGATGCTTTAAGCAAAGGTGTGGTGAATAAGCCAGGCATTACTTAGTTTCAGGGTGGGAGAGTAACAGGAGAAATTAGCAAGATAGCAAACAGGAGAGACTGAAGGTGATTTAGAAGGGTGGGTAAATATAAAAGAGAGCAAAACATCAACGATATCCAAAACATCAACAGATATTCTGAAATCGGAGCTGCCTACAAGTGGGGGAAATGAACAGAGATGCCACTATGGAGATTGGATCCATGGGAATTAATGATGCTTGGACAGAGAATACAAAATGGGTGAGAAGAACAAGAAGTCTTCAGCAGGGTCTTTGGATGTTATGGCCAAGCCTTTTAAGATGTTGTCTGAGATATAGCTTATGTTTAGATGAATACTTGGATTCCCTGCTAGGATCCAGCCTCAGATATTGGTTAGTCTTGTCTGGAAGTCAGTGTTTTTGTTTTTGCTTTCTCCCTTTCAACTGTGCTATCGATGTGTGAGTGAGTTTCAGCTATCATCCCGTGTTCCTATTTTTGTTTTTAGTTATATTCTCTTATTTTCTCCATAGTGTCCCAAAGTTTACTCAAGACTACCCAGGAATCCCACGATGCTGTTAAACGTATGTTGTGATTAACATGAGGGAGGGGAGGAGGAGGGGAGGATTCTAATGCATGGCTGGTTATAATCCCAGCACCAGCACCTTCTTTGCATGGTTTGGTTTCTTGAACACCTGTCTTTCATGAGATAGCTCTTTCCATTGCATTACTAGTAGCCTTATCTCATTTGGTCAAGCAACTTCAGAGCTTGGGCTATATGCACTGACTAAACTGCTATTTCCGATCAATTTCTGTCTTGTTTAGTGGTGTAATTAAATATTGTGGTGTAAATTATTGTTGTGTTTTAGGCATCCCTATTTTGGTTCCTAAAATAAAATTTCCTATTTTATTTCCTAAAGTTGCCAAGATGCCACGCAGTAACACAAGGCCATGTACCTGAGTGACTCTCCTGGAGTATTTTATATGCAAACAGTACTGGTTACATGGACTAGTTCATGTACACAGCAGTCAGTTATGTGTGTTGTGAGACAGCTGTTAAGTTTTAAGAAGTAAAAGATAATGTTTAGATGTTAGAACCACCCTTTTGTTCCTAGAACAAAGGTACCCAAGCCCTACTTTGATCAATTAGGTTATAAAGAAACTTCCTGTAGAGAAATACTATATATCAACCAATCTTACACTATTTTGTGACTGTTTTAATTAGCATATTCATCTAGCTTGGTTTAAAAATGTGTCAGATAAAATTAGTAATCAAGTATAAACAACCTTATTATTAAGTGATACAGAACCAGAAAAATCAGGGCAGTCATGAAGTTTTCTCAAAAGAAAAAAATTTTGCTCGCTTCTAAAGCAAAATATATTTTCAGAAATAAGGAAGAAAAATAAAAATGTGATATCAAACCACAAAAAAATTTTTAATTTGGATTATTTTCAGAAAATAGGCTTACCTAATGTTGGCTTAAGGATGAGATATGCCATTTACACTTGTGATTGTTGGAAAATGAGGGAAAATTTCAGTTACAACCTAGATGTAGTGAAAATTAAATTTATCTATAAGTATTATCCTGAAAAAGTTTAGTCGCAAATTTGATGAAGCCATTTATTTTATTTTTTAAAAGATTGAGTTTAAAAAATTAGAATTGGAGAATAGCGTGACTTGTAAAAGATCTCACCATAAGCCGTCATGTTGTTTTGTTTTTTAAGAGCTCTCATAGGTTCAGGTTCATTCAAGGTGCATGTAACTTTTGAAGGATGTGGTTTTTACTACAACGATAAACATATTTTCTGTGATTGTCAGAAAGTGTGTTTGCTAAAAATCTCAAAACTAAATCATCTGAGTAGACAGGACCCAAGAAAACACCAGATATTACACAGGATTAATAATTCATTGATCTGCATTGGACATGAGCTTTCACCAGATATTTTCAGAGATCATTTCTGTTTTCCAAGGAACACTTTGTGGGCTTTTCCTCACTTCCCTTGTGCATAGGAACCATGAGATCTAAGAAGTGAGTGCCTGTCCTAAGACAGCAAACATGGTGGAACCAGGTGTGAAACCTAAATGATATTGTGATTCTGCTCCACACTGCAAATGGACAACCCCAGTAATGTTCTTCAGGTTAGAAAAATTGCATTTGAAGATCAGAAGTCCATTACCAAAACGTAGAGCACAGTGGAAAGTAGGTAAAGAATATTAAAAACATTTCTTCCCAAGCGCCATGAGTAGAACATGCGTCAGCAAATTAAAAGTCTTTCCCACCCTTATACACAGCAGCAAGTACTTTCAGTTTTTTCCATTTTATAGCATTTAGCCTGCAAAGGAATTGTCTATCGATTTTTGTTAATGAATGGATATGAACATCATATCTGATGTTTTTAGTCATGAACCATTTGCATCATTGATCTTTCCAAACTGAAACTTGTAATTTTCTCTTTCCCAGTAATTTTCTTTCTCTACTTGTAGGGTGTTTGGAACCCTTACACCTTTCCTTTCAGGGAGGGACAGGGAGGTAAAGTGATTGGGCAGCTCTATTTTCTTGTCTGCCCACAGAGACAATTCAATCACAGCAAGTGAAGGGTTTCTCAGTGTTAGTACAAACAGACTGGGAGAAAGCATATAATTTCTAGTTATTTATAGCCTGCAAAGCTAGGCTGTCTTATTTATAGCAAAGCTGCACATTTGAGTTGAAAAAGCCATGGTCATCTGGAGGTCAGATGCAGATAGCAGGATGCAGACAGAAGAAATGAGCCAAGCCAGAAGGTGAGCCCCCCTCACCCACTGGCAACTTGGACTTGACCTTGGCTCCTTTGCCAGACTGGGACTAACTGGATGCCAGCTCATTTCACAAAGATGCTTGTTTTTGCAGGGTTCTTGGTCTGAGTTGCTTCGAGTCAAATAATAAGTGCAAAAATGAGATAGAAAATGCTCTTCAATTAGACTGATAAAATATTACACAGCTGGAATATTACACATCTGGAGGAAATCTGCCATGGTCAGCAGTATAAATCCAATCATTTTCTTGTCAAGACTCCTTATTATAAACAGGCATTTCTGGATTTTAGATCTTTGTCATAAAAAAACCAATGTTGAGTGCTGTAATTGTGTTTTGTTGTTATCACTGATAGGAATCTAAACCACAGGAAGATCTAGATGGGAAGCCTAACACTTTCATTATACTCATAAACACAGGGATCCTTAAAAACAATTCTCGCTTTTGGGATAAAGACTTTTGTGAACCCTGAGCTGCTTCTGACATTAATTTGTGTCTAGGATGGTGCAGTAGTTTTCCACTCACTCTGCCCTGTGCAGCGTTTGTAAACAATAAAACACCACATAAATATTTAATGATCAGTTTCTGTTTCACATATGAAAGCATGATTGGTTTTTCTCTGTGGGGGTCCCCTCAGATTGCATATCAAAAGGTAAACAGACTCTTTAATGACATTGAGTCTCACGGGGAACATCCTGCCAATTCTTAGTCTTCCAGCTGCACCACAGAGAGTGGTCAGAGAATCATCTTTGGCTTCTTTTCTTGCATTGAGTTGAAGCTAGATTTCTTACCCTCAGTACTATTGGCTTATTGGACTAGATAATTCATGGTTATGGGGTCTGTCCTTTGTCTAGTAGAGGCAGCAGCCCTAACCTCCACCCATGGATATCAAAAATACCACCCTGGCTGGGAGAGCTAAAAATATCTCTAGATTTTACCAGAAGTGGCCCCTGAAGGTGATGATCAGTTCTCATCACCCCACTGATGAGAACCTCTGATCTATACAAGTGATTCAGAACTCTAACAGGCATATTTCCTGTACTCTTGAGGGCACATCAAAGCATTAAAATGTTAGAAGCCCCTAGTTCAACAGGTGTTTATGAACTTGAGTATATTAGACCAGTCTCCTAGCTTTCAATATTCGCAGATTGGGGTAGAAGTTGCTGTTGCTGTTCTGATATTAGTATTAAAGGTCAAATAAACTAAACCAGCAAACCCCTGGTTTGAAAGGGCATGGCTGACCCAGACACCACCCCATCCTCCCCACTCTGTTTTGCCTTCATTTCAGAGAGCTTGACCCTCCATGGAGATGCCATGTAGCCTTATTACACAGCTGACTTGGCATCTGGGATGTGTCTTGCGATGATGTTTATGTCCTGGGGTCTCTACAGGGGTACAGGTCTGGCCTCATGAGGATGGGAGGAAGGTGAAGGCTGATTTCCACACACTCTAGGGTGCAGACATTACAGAATTGATGCATACACTTGCAGTGACTATAAAAGGAAAATAACACATTAATTCAGACCAAATGACCATTCCCGGCATTCGCAGTTTCTGCAGACGCTCAGTTTGTAAATGGAAGATAACTCACAATGCGGTCTTTGACTGGAACATGCCAGCGAGATCATCTAGTCTCTGGGCAAGCTGAAACCATGCCAGTGATAAAATAGTGAAGATTTTTTTCCCTCTTAGCCTCTCTACTACTGATGCAACTATGATTTCTACAGACCTTCCAGCACTATTAACAATAATCAAAAGCATTAAAAATGTGCTGGTGCATTAAATGTTATGTCGCACCAGTGCTGGGAAAATCTGTTCGATTGATAAGTACAAGGAGATCCCATTTTGGGGGCTCAGAGGTTAGCTAGAATAGGACAGCATTTTCTTTCAAGCTATCCTCGTGAGAAACTAAGATTGAGAAAAATTGATTTGCTCTACAAAGCAACATAAAGAAACCTCAGTTGCTCAAAACAGCAAAAAAATTTTGTAGACAGAAAGACAGACAGAGAGAGAGAGAGAGAGAGAGAGAGGCCTATTTCCAAAGAAGAGTAAATTGCTGAAAGGGTTGGCAAAATTTTTCAGTGAAAATTCAGATAGTCGGTCTTGTCGGTTGTGCCAGCCATACGCCCTCTATTATAAATTCTTCCCTTGGCAATTGTGATGTGGAAAGGAGTCCCAGAGACAAGGAAATGGGTAGAGACATCTGTCATCCAATAAGGCTGGAATTTATAAAGATATTTAGTAGGCCAACCCCTGGCTTGATAAAGCTATTGCTTTTCAGCCTAGGATGAGCAAGTGGCGTATTGAGGAGGACCAGCAATGTACACCTGTTTTTCATAGTGCCCTGCTTTTCATAGCATGACAGCTCTATTGATAGGATGTGACGGAATGGAATGACAGCATAAAGTTAGCTGGGCACGTGCAGAGAAAGGCTGCCCTGGAAAGCCAAAGGGAAATGAGGTGGGCTCAATTCTGAAAACCTCTGTGAAGGTTCACAGTCCCACCTGGCTTTTGTTGTGACAAATTCTCTTAAAGTGGACAATATTGACGACTCTGACTTTCTGAACTCGTCTGTTGAGTGTTGAGCAATGATGACAGCTCATCCTTTTATGGTCTGCCGTTTGTGAGGTTGACAATAGCTTCTGACAAATTGACAAGAAAACCATCCCCAAGGATGAGTCCTCAATACCAGTTCTTCTCACTCTTGCTTCCTGTCTTGTTTTTTAGATTTAGACTCAAGGTAGCTTTCAAACTTGGGTGCCTTGTGCTATAGATAGTAATAAATAAAAATAACACCAGCATTCAGTCTCTCACGCTCATTTCGCATATTTTTCACCTCTCACGTATTTTGCATATCACATTCAACAAATTTTTCTGTCAGTACCTGTTCACAAGACATTTAAAAAAATATATCTTGACTAGAGAGAACACTAGGTTACATTTTTCTCCTCTTACGAGCACAAGATCCATCCATAGTCTGTTAACTGTGTTTGTGTGGATGCAAAGTAAGTGACACAGAGCATGTGGGGGGGTGCTGTTTTTGTTTTAAGAGAGTCTGGTTTCACTGTTTATTTTCACATGACAAGTAACTCTCTAACTCAGACTTGTTGGGGGTGATAAACATTTGTGTCAAGAAGACATCAGGGATTTTCATTATTTTGGAATTAGACAAATAAAGAGACTTTTTGTTTCCAGTGGGGGTGGCAGTGTTCGAGCTCTAGCATGTTTTGAAATTAAATTTTCCCATGGAAGCTATCCTTACAGGTTTATATTTCACCCACGCATAAATCATCCTGCCTGCCAACCCATGTGTAAATCACCACCCTTTCAATGACAGCATCACAAGCTCTGTGTAAGATGAGATAGCATTTTCACTGCTGAGGTGACGACTTCTCTGGCTCTTAATTTACTTACATCTTCTGTTGTCAGTGCTGGAAACGTAAATTGCCTTTCTGCTGACAAAAAGAGACTGACCAGATTCTTCTGGTAGAACTAATAGATGGGTGTTGACCAGATGCCAGTCATACGGTCTGTTTAGAGACATATCCCACCTCCTGGCTGGGGTGTCGGTGGTCATGGCTGGTCTAGAGGGAGGTGAGATTGCTCCTCCTTTTGCAGCCTGACCCCAGAAGGATGGTCAACTCATGCGTCACCCTAGAAATGGAGGAAACAAACACTGGAAAGAGAGGGACAGTTTTCATGACATCCCTAGTTTCTGACTCCACACTCTGATGTCTTTACTGGATGTGGAGTGGGGTGATACTCAGCGATTATAGAATCAGAACTAAAGTTTGGTTTTGGTGCATTGACAGTTAAATGTGATGGTGTCTTGACACAAAGGTCCTCCAGGTCCACAAAGAGTGGTTTCTGCCCTCTTCTGAAGAGCACAGAAGTTCCTCCCTTGTCTTGAAGTAGCTTTTACAACTGTCAGATTTCCTTGAGACCAACACAGGAATGGGAATCTTATTGGCATATCTTCCCAAGGGTGGTGGTGGCATATTTTGTGACATTGGGTACAGTGCCATAAGTGCTGCATTTATAACTGCTTCGTGAAATAGCTGGCTTAATAATTAACTGACAGCAAATCTGTACAACCTCCCCCTCCAAAAAATAAAATAGAACTAGAGCAGGTACTCAGAGAATATTACATGAGAAGTCTCATGGCAAGCTCTGGTGCAGGGGTGCTAAAATGGATGAACCCTCACACCTGAGAAGTCATTTCTCTCAGTATTAGGTTACCTAGCTGGAGGTAATAGCATCTCCTGGTGAGGAAAAGAAGCAAATCTGTGCTTCTTTGTGTGTGTGTGTGTGTGTATGTTTGTGTGCATGTGTGTGTGTGTTTGCCTTCCCTGAGACCCTTCATCACCTCTCTGCAGCTTTTCCAAGCCACCCTCATCTTGACCTTTTATTTGTAAAAGGTCTTCCTTTTGCATTCTCCCATAGCCAAGTATTTAAAACCCACCACCTCACACACATTTTCTCCTGAAAACAACCTATATTGGCTCCTCCATGTCTCACACACCTTCAGTCCTACACACCCAGTACCCATCTCCTGCAGCTTCGCTCATTACTTTCTGACTTGTTTCTTTGACTCCAGCCATGTTGACTTTGCTCCTTCTGGAATTTCCAGGCACCTTCTCTTCCTAGTGCCTTTCTGCTACATCTTTCATCTGCCTGGTGTGTTCTTCCAGCAAGTAACTGGCAGGTGGGACTCAGCTCCCATCACCAGCCTGATGCTATTGACTGCTGCACTTGCTTCCTCCCGCCAAGAGTTGGCCTGATTCCTTTTAATCTTGCTGTTTTTTCTTTCTCTCCATAGTACATATCACACTCTAATAACGGTATAATTTTTTTGAGATGGTTCTTTCTCTGATTTGAATACCAGTGCTTAAGAACAAGGGTCTTTATTTTGGTTGCTGGTTTTTCCTGGTGCCTCTCTTGGTAGGGCTCTTATCTCTGGAGAATGGCGGAGGAAGGGAATTCACAGGCATGAGCAGAGCATCTGGGCTCCTAACTTGTCTTGACTTGCTCAAGACAGTGCTGTGCTGTATGCATGTGGAAACTGCTTTCCTCTGGCGCTGATGCTTTTGGGATATTGAGTCACACACCCTCACTGTGAAAAGGTCTATACCCCATCCTGTTCTTCCACACTTGATGAGACTGAAATGAGAGAAAAGAGATGCTGAAGGATAAGTGAAAAGCCTGAGATAAATCTCTGCAAGAGAGAAACTTTTGAACCCATAATTATGTTTTTAAAAGTTTTTATTGGAGAAATGAAATTTAACTTCCCTGTAGGTTATTCTGAGGAAACTTATTAATGAGACAACTCCTCAGTGGGAACTTCCTTCTTTGTGCTTGTTATGGGTGAAGGTAATGGTTATGTGATGGGGTGCACCCCAGTACCCAAGCACATGCTACCTCCCCAACAGAATGCACAGCTGCTAGGTCTGTTGACTGTTTTGAGATGTCCATCACTTTTTCTAAACATTTAGTATTTATTCAAACAAATGATCTTGGTCCTTCAGAGTTCCAATTCCTATGAACTCACTTGATAGAATTTACACATGGGAAAACTGGAACTCGGAAATGAATGGGTGGAATATTACTTGGCCATGAAAAGTAACTGTTGATAGCTGCGAGTAGGAATTTGGATGGACCACAGGGAAATCATGCTGAGTAAAGAAGTCCATCTCAAAAAAGAACTTACTGGCTTATGCCATTATCAAGTGTTCTTGACAATAGCAGAATCACAGAGATGGAGAATGGACTCATAGTTGCCAGGGGGCTGGGAGAGAAGTGGCTGGGAGCATCAAAGAATCCTTGCATGTGGGAAGAAGACTCTTTGTGATGAGATTGTTCCTTGTATCTTGACTGTAGTCAAGAAAAAAAGGAAGGGCATATGAAAAGTCCAGAATCCTTGTGTTCGAGGATGAGAGACTAGCGCTTGGCAGCTGGGAGACAAAACCTAGAGAACTGGTCATGTAGCCTTGACATTCAAGTCTACTTTTCTGTGAACAGGTGATGCTACCCAGCCAGCTTGCTTGCCAAAGGCATGATGAGTGTGAATGAGTCTAAGACTAGGACATCGTTCACATTCTAGGGGTTTCTTCACCTGCTCCTCTTTCACAGCTCTGCCCCCCCCCCCCTGCACGCTGCTGCTTGGAGGTCATTACAGGCAATGTCCAGGTAATGAAGAGAAAACTAGACTAACAGATATCCTAGAAAAATAGCCTCTGGATATCCTAAGGAAACATTCTTTTTTCCTGTCCACTTCTTGTTCACTAACAAAACTAAGCCTTTTCCAGTACCACAGATATGTGGAAGGATTAGCCCTTCATTGCTCTAGGTATTATCTTTATAGATTTTTTTGTGGTTTGCTTAGTCCTAAACTCACTTATTTGCATGTATGTGGGGATGTGAGTATAGTAGTATTTCCCCTCTACACAATAAATGTAATAGGGTGATTTTTTTAATCTTCCCACGTATAAATGAGAGCATATATCAAGTGTCCAACAGAAGAGATAATAATTGGTGGCAACTATTATTATTGGGCCCTTGTCACAGTTTTTAAGGAAACTCAGAAGTCTATGAACAGGGTAAAAAAAAACAAAATGAACCCTCCTAAATTCAGTTTGCTTCCCTTTTGTTCCTAAGCTGTTCAAGTGCCCTGTTTTAAGTGACCTGTAATACACAGCTTCCTGTCTTGCTATGCCCTGAAACATCCCCTGGCATTCTTTGAACAGCTCCATTTCCCAAAAGGAAACCGCTAGAAAGGACAGTGACATGAAACAATTTTCCCTGCCCCCACCCACCTCCCAGCTGGCCTGTCTCTAGCTGACCTTGGCCTTGATTATGAAGCAGTAGCCCATCCTGGTGTGATACTGTGTTCAGGATATAGTGTTAAGGAAATAGAAACTGAGCGCTCTGCACAAACTCCTCCTTAAAATGTTCTCTCTTCCTCCCTACCAGTAGCAGGGTATGCTGATAATGAAATACCAGATTCATTGAAAAATACCCACGTGCTATCATTCTTCAGGCCTTAATTTGCCTGGTGTACATGCAGGAAATGTCACTCATGCTACTTGAGATGGAGAGTCAGTGTGAATGGCTAAAGAGTTTGAATTGAAGATTAGAAAAGAAGCACCATTTCTGAAAACCCCTAATGGAATGCTAATGAGAATTTACTCAAAAAAAAAAAAAAAAAGTATTTCCTGATTAAAAGGAGGAAATCTGTCCTGCAGTGTTTGTATTTATTTCCGTGTGTCTGAAAAAGAAGTTTAAGATTGGAACTGTTTTAATCCTGTTACACACTCATGCTCACTTCATTATTATTCTTTTCTTAACACTGCAAAGCTACATTTCAAATTAAGCTAATAAGATTACAATGACTCAGATTTTGATGCTTATAAACACAGGAGACAGTATTTGCAAGTCATGAAATTGGAGAACGGTCATGTTTATGTAGTAACTTTTATAATTTCAGTTTTTCAAGGACAATGCCATGTTATTGAACTACACTTCAAACATGTGGTTATCTTGATGAGTGAATATAATCCCCCCAGGCATTTATACATTTTCATTTGTTCAAGATGTAAAATACAGTATGCCTAATTATTCTGCCAGATTTTACTATAGCAAAGCATCTCTTGTTCTCATTTGATCTGTATCAATAACAATGAGAAAATGATTAAAACCTTGGGAAACATTTAAAATGCTAAATACCACTTCAAGTGGAGAGATGATTGAGTTAAAAATACTTGCATATTTATTTGCTTGCGTTTATGCTGAGAAACATTTACTTTTGATTTTTTTTTTTTTTTACAAAAATGGAAAGTTATTTTTCAGTCTTACTAAGGATTCATATTCAATAATGTCAGCTTTTTATGCAGGTCATATTGAAGGTTTTTCAGGAAAATGCTCATTACTTTTCTGGTAGTTGTGCTTCATTTTCAGAAGATGTGAAATAAATGTAGCTGATTTTTCCTGTGGTTAGCTAAGCTTTTTGATTTGAAGAGGATGTCATAAGCAAGGAGAAGGGGAGGGTGTTAACATGAAATATGCCGCTCACCTCTCTTTCTGAGGGGTGATGAGCACATGATATGACATCTCATCTTCGTGACACTTTTAGTAGCTTGGTATGGTATCATCACTTGACAGATGAAGAAATTGGAACATAGGCTGCTTCTGTTAATTGGACCACAACCAGCCTTGGAAAGAATGGAGATTCAAATCAAGGAGTCCCTAATTGCCAAGTTCACTGCTTTCCATCTCTCTTGCTGCTGAAATACCTGTTTTCTCCTACAAAATGAGAATAGCTATATATATATAGTGTATATATATACATATATAGTGTATATGTGTATATATATATATATACATATATAGTGTATATATATATACACTATATATATACACTATATATATGTACATATATATAGTGTATATATATACACTATATATATATACACTATATATATACACTATATATATATACACTATATATATATGTACATATATATATATATGTTCACACACACTATGGCCAAGCAGGAGTTGCCATTCACATACCAATTGAATCAAAATCCCCTGATAGGGAGATTTGTATGTATTTGTATTTGTAAGTATTTTGAAAAAAAAATTCCAAAGCTATACTCTCTTCCCAATTGAAAGCAACATCTGGATAGACATCTACTCTGCTTTTATTTTTGAAAAAAAAAAAAATGACTGTCAAGTGATGACTGAGCTAAGAGAGAAGAAATCAGAACAAATGTGTCTTTATAATAATTAAAGGTATTATTTAATTCTGTAACAAAAAACCTTCTGGTTCAAACCTTGGAATCTTTGCATTGTTAACAGTACAGATGTTTCTTAAAGCTTGTATGAAAGAACTTTACCTTTAGTTTCAAACTTTAGTTTTAAAATAAGCCATACATTCTTTCATTCACATCCTCTGTAGGGTATTACATCCCAAATATTGGATGAGCATAGCAGACAAGACTACTTAGAATACTGGTGACATTTGGAAAGTCATTTGAATAATCACTTAAATTCATTTGTCCTGAAAACATTACAGAAACACTTGATCTCATTTATTAGGTTGAACTGCTTCTTTTCAAAATCTTTCTTTTCATGCTGTGTATGTATGGGGATGGAGAGGGTGTTTGTAATGTAAACTCATGAATGCACAAATTCTCACTAGTAATTACTAATCTTTTGGGAAACTGCTTGTGTAGGCATTGTAACACACTCAACTCATGAGTAAGGATATTTTTGTTTTATGGTACATACTTCAATTTTATGGGTATTTACTTTTCCACATAATATAGCAATAGATGTTGCCACAGTAATATTGCTTAGCAGTATTAGTTGAATTCAAAATAAAAATCACTTTCTTTTTGACAGCTGGTATAATGAATTGACAGACTATTGCCAAGTTGTGAACGCAGATAAGTCCTTTTGTGATTTCAAAGCTGCATTTATTGACATTTATGGAGGTTTTTTGCAGGGTTTCAAATATCTTTTTTAGAGTATTCTCTGTAGTCATGCTATCTGAAATGCACAATATATAATTTACCTTTACTCTGAAATGGAGTTACTCTTCAGGAGGCTAATTATGAGATTTCTTTGGTTTCTTTAGGTATCTTAAGGTATGATATGGACAATGTTATTATCTACTTCCAAGATTATAAAAGTTAATCTAGCAAAGCATAGAATTTGTGGCATGTCTTGTATTAAACACCCTTTTTGATCTATCATACATGTTTTGCAAAATATTTCAATATGGTTCTATACTCACAATGTGATTTAAAGATGATCCCATCTCCCTTCTCTTGGAAGAAATGAAACACATCCTTACAGGCTGTGAAATGTCTGTGTTCTCTTAAACAGCATTAACATCTTGAATATGCTGCTTTACTAGATTCTCTGTTTTGGAAAAGATGGCTTTCTCTGAAGGGATTGGATAGTCTGTTCCTCTTCTCAAACCTCTTCCCTTACTTTATAGTTCCTACAACAGCAGCCAGCACCCCTGATGCCGTTGACAAGTATCTGGAGACCCCTGGGGACGAGAATGAACATGCCCATTTCCAGAAAGCCAAAGAGAGGCTGGAAGCCAAGCACCGTGAGAGAATGTCCCAGGTAAATATGACATCCATCCTCCGGCCCTGTTATAAATGGGAAATGGAGGCATGGCTATCACCGCAGAGACTCTACTCTCCAGGGCCTTTTGGGGCATATGTGAAAATGGGTAAGAGACTGCAATTTTATCCAAGTCTTCAGCTCTTAATGTTTCATTGGATGAATTTGGGTTTTTTGGGGGTTTTTTTTTTGTTTGTTTTTTGTTTTTTGTTTTTTTTTCAGATCTTTTGAGCCCATTTAGGAAAGATCCAGGTCTAGTATGTCTAGTAGTATTTTTTTTTAATGCTTATGTTTTTATTTTCTCATTTTTAATAGGAGTAGCATGGCAGGATAGTGTGTAAGTTTAAAGTGTGTTTTTACTGATTTTTTTTTTTAGCACAAATTAAATTCTGTTTACAACATTCTCAGTAGTTTTATTACTCTGTGTTTAGGTAACCGGAACCATCATGTTGTATATTAAAATCCCTTAGGATATTCTTTGGTAAAGAAGGATAGCTTTATAATAAACGTCTGGTTATTACAACTTTGAACCAAGTCTTAACTTACTCCTGGTACAGTGCTTTTTTCTTGCATTGTTACCAGTTCAGATTTTCTTAAATCAAATTACTTAGGAAACAAATGAAAAGTAACTTGCATTCAAAACATAGATAGTCTAATATTTACTACAGTTTAAACAATTGATGTGACACCACTTTGCCTATACTGGGTGCTGTGTAAATTAATTTAATTTATACATTTAATTTATTAGCTAGATAATGCAGGAATTTGAGCCCTTTATCAGAATCTGCATCCGTTTGTTCAACCAATATATATCTAGCACTTAAATTTCAGTCACTGTTCTACATATAGTCTGTACACTTAAGAGTGGAAGTGAAAAAACAGTCAAGTCAGATTTAAAAAAACATGAATGAGAGTAAATGCAGAAAGATCTCAGGTTAAAGTCAGCCATTATTTTAAATTATATATATGTGTGTGTGTGTGTATCCTTTTATATCCCGAAGTTCTCCTACCACCATATCATCATGAACCATTCTTAGGTGTTAATGTTCTGCAGTCAACAGCAGATGTGAGTAACTTGTTACATTTGGTACAAATACTTCATAGGTCTCATACTAGCTATTAAATGAGATTCCCGAGTGTACCTGCCACATATGTGTTAAGATCACAAGTCTTCGCGAGACTGCATTAGCCATTCCTCCTTCTTTTCTGTATTTTCTGATGATTTCACCTCTGAGTTTACTCAGAACCCTAGACACACTGCTCTTCCCAGAGTTACCCAAATCCTAGCAAATAACTGGCTTTGCGTGTGCAAACCCACCACTTTTAAATTCATATTCCCTGAGGTGAACTGACAGTGGTGTATACAGATGTTGATATATAAGGATGCACACTTGAAGCTTGGAGAATATTATAATGCATTGTTACTTTAATTTAAAAAAATAATTTAAGATGAAAAAAGCATAGGATGACTATAAACTGTACTTATTGTGCCTGAAATGACGTATGTGAGACTTAAATCTTAGCTCACTTCTCCTTTTTGAGGTGTCGGAGACTCCTTGCTGCCCTCCAAATGCATTTTTAGGAAAATGAATTCCAAAAAAAGGAAGGAGAACAAAAATAAGTACTAAGATTCAGCTTGGCATGTTCAGTGCCCACCTCTGCACCCTGTTTCACTTTTCCTACTTGCTCTCCCACCTCAGCTGCATTACCCCAGCTGTATAAACTCTTTTGTTTCCACTCATCTTATTCCCAGCTTCCCTTGGGTTCCCCCTCACTCACACCTTTGACTTCTGGAACTACCTTCCATGCTTCCCATTCACAAAGCTCACCTTAAACCCCATGTGACATTTTTTTTTAATTTTTTTCTTTTTTATTTATATATAAATTTCACAACATTGTAATCCCCAGGGTTTACCTCCCCCCCATGTGACCTTGATGAAGGTGACAGGTAGCCACTGCTCCTGCCTTTCATTGAAGCCTTCATTATCTTTTGATGTGTGTGTCTTATCTTTCCCACTGATTTGTGGCCTTTTCATCCCTGTAGGTTTATACAAAGCACTTAACCAACCTTGCATTTTGGTCTTGAAGTCATGCAAATACTCATTACTTGGTGGGGGGGAATTAGCAATTATCAGTCCTTCCCCCATATTTTTGGTCATTTTGATCTTATCAAGAAAATCTGATTGAAAATCCTCTAGGGTTTCAGATGTCACAGAACTCTCTCCAAGAATAGTTCCTTTATTTAACTTTCTTCAAATACGTTTATTTAAACAGATTTAGTTAATATCAGTTTTGATAGATTTTCATAGTCTTTTAGTCCTTCGCGACAGACTGTTGTCTGTCATTTGCCAGGAGTCATAGCAAAGTGAGTTGCCTGAGATCAGCATTTATCATCATGTATAGTGCTGAATTCTGCACTCTGTTTGACTCTGAGCTTGCTTGCTGCTTAAATCTCTAGGAATTAGTTGTTCTTTTCTCTGCATGACAACAGCCAAATCTATGAAGACCACAAATCTGGTGATACTAATAATTTTGTGGACACAGTGGGAAACTGTGCCCTGAAGTCCAAACCCTGAACTAAGTGAATATTATTCATCTTTATTTGTGTCTTACAGATACAGAGGATTTAGGGTCTTGATTTTGCTTTTGTTTTGGGTCATGAGAACTCTACACTTGCCCATTTCTATGGCTGTGTTATAAGTAGTATCTAGCCACATGAAGAATCTGGATGGTGGATTAGTGCCTTTACAACTAAGAATATGGTAGCTTCATATATCGTTAGGATGAAGTTATTGAGAACTTAGGGTAACCTACTTTTCAATGTGTTGTTTTTAAGATAAGCATCAGTATCTTCGAAACAGCCCTGTCTCCTGTTCCCAGCTATAATAAGTCAAGCTCACCTGTTGGATTTGCCATTTTATAAAGGCAGATTGGGCCACAGGGAACAGAAATCTTGAGAGTCACAAAGGTTGTAGCTTATCTGTCTTCTCTATGATTTTCCTGAATGACCTTAAGCTGGTAACTTCATCTTATCACTCCAAGGATGACCCAGAGCCAATCGCACAGGCCATTGTGTGGAATCATTCTATCAGACTTTGTAAAGCCCCCAATGCAGGGTCCAACTGGGGGGCAAGGTGGCAGCAGTGTCACCTAATATCAGTGTCCCTCCACGGAAGCCATTGTTCAGAGAGGGAGATGGGGGTGGTGTGGCAGGGTGTATTTATATGCAGTGAGCAAGCCCAAGGTGATGGTAGGCAGAAATTGTTTCATTTGTGAGGATGGGTATTTTACTAACTTGCTCTTAAAACTAGTTTCTGTATTAATTTGTAAGTCATTTGCATGACTGTATAACCTGAAGGGGACATTTCTCACCTCCATAGATACACCTGCTTCATGCAACCTTCCACCAAACCTGCTGTACCAATGACCTGTCTCCTACTTCTCTCTCTTCCTCTCTCCTCCCGCCCCCACTCTGATCACCGGTGTGTTTTTCACAAAGTGTGAGAATTATTTTACCCTACTTTGCCAGTATGAGATCTTGGTTATTTATGTTCCACAAATAAATGTAACCACAAGTATCTGTTTTTTACTTTTTGACTTATTTCCCCTTGGAATGATCACCCCGAAATCCATGTGTTTTGTCCCCAAAGGAACTTTTTCAACTTTTTTATTTTTTGGTTTAATAAAAAAGGTCATATTTATGTTTCTTATTCTCCTCTATATCTTTATCCATGTTTAATTGATGACATATATATACATATATGTCTATACACACATATCATTGAATGCCCTGTATACCCTGAGCATCTCCCATCACCATACTTTTTCTTCTTTTTTCTATAGCTGAGTAGTATTCTATGGAGTGTATATTGCAAGATTTTTTAACCCGAGTATTTGTCATTGTGCCCTTAAGTTGTCCCATCATGATTGGGCTCTACAATTCTGACAGGAATTTAGGAGTGCATAGATATTTTCATATTAGAGTTGAAAAATAAAAATTTGAACATTTCATTTGTATAGCAAAGCTTATTTATAGTTCATCAGCTAACTAAAATCTTTTTTTTACTTTAAAGATTTAAAGATTACCTAAGTCAAAGCTGAAAGTTTAAAGATTACCTAAGTCAAAGCTGAAAATACCCAGGTTCTGAAAGTCCAAGGTGAAATTATCAAAATGTAACTGTAATACAGCATTCAGATTTCACATTCCAATAATTCATTCTTCTCTCTCAAGCTAATTTTCACATTCTTTGCCTAAAGAATTCATGATAGCATATTGCTGTTCTGAGCTTTCCCCAAATAGGAAATTGAAATATTCTTCTTGCAAGACGTATGCAGAAAACAAAAGTGGTTTTCAGGGGTCCCACCCTCACCAACAGGTGCCCTTCATTACCTCCCAAAACAGTAGATCCACATGTGCTGTTCTTGAATTCAACATCTATTCCAATGTTGCTGTGAATTTGAGATTATTTTTTTAATATGCTCTTTAGATATCATAGAAAAGTCAACTCCTTCCTGTTTTCAACATAATTTCTGAAAACAGCATGGCAACACTAGTCTTTTAGTCAACAAGTGAATGCCATTAGACTATAAAATATCTAATTAGAAACTCATATGATTTGATGTAGTATTAGCCCATAGAAGTTCCTTATCTTTGGTTACGTATTCCAAGTTTCTCTCTCTTGCTCCCTCTCTCTGCAATCTTGTCAATCTTCAAGGAGGTCAGACAAATCCATACCCAAAGGAATACCTATAAATAAGCTACTGACAGTACAGAAAATCAAGTTCCCTCATGCTTTGTAAGAACCACAAAGTATGCAAGCACACATCTGTCAACAAAACATTATTTTGCCTCCTTGATCTCTCCCTCCTTTATTTTCCTAGCCCAGGTATGAGTTACACTTAAAAAAAACTACTTGACAACGAATGGCACACTTGAAAGGGTAAAGGCAGCAGGGAGGCGGCGGGAGTCTGATGTCGTTTTCTTTCAAGCACATGTACAGCTGCAGACTTTGCCTCTTTGCATGTAGATCAATAATGAACTTGTCTGGGGGGAAATAGCGGGTAGACATCAAGGATGAGAGGAGAAAGTTTTATTTTCCTGTAAAACAGATTAGCCTGCTTTAATCCCAGCCTAAGAAGGGAGGCAGTGACTAGGAATCACTTGAGTCTGCTGGTTCGAGACCCGCCCAGGGCAATATAGTGAGACCTACTCTCAAAAAATAGCTGGGCATAGTGGCATGCACCTGTAATCCCAGCTACCTGGGAGGCTGAGGCTGGGAATTGCTTGAGTCCGTGGTACCCCAGGCAACATAGTGAAACCTAGTCTCAAAAAAAAACAATTAAATAAATAAAAAGAACAGATTAGCCTGATTATGAAATGAGGATTTCTTTCCAACCATGTTTTTTGTTTGTATTGAGAACATTATAATGTTTACTCTTGGAGTTTCTGGAGGGAATTAGAGTGTTAATGGTTGGAACAAGCAAAACAAATTGCCTGTCAGTTCTTCAATGGAGCAGCGCTTCTGTTTCTGACAACAAAAAGTGTCATCCTTTCTGACTTATATTCTTTTTTTTTTGCATTGAGTTAATCATGTGTGTACAGATACACAAAACCATAGATATGCTGTTTTCTTTATTTTTTTGCAGAATATTCTGTTTGAAATTTTGTAACTTGGTTTCACAGAAGACTAAATTCAGTGGGTTCTGTAGAACACTAGAAAACCTTGTTCAGGAAGGAGTATATGCTTTTTACAAATCTTCCGCATTTGTAGCATCAAATAAATTGACTTTCAGTCATGTCTCAGGAAAAGAGAAAAGAAAACCTTGGTTTCCAAGAGTCACATTTTCTGCACTAAATGTGAACATTTATTTTTTCCACTGCTATGAAAGATTATTTACATCCCAGCAGGAGGTCAACAGTTGAGATAGGAATGGAATGTGATGTGTGTGTGTGTATTTAGAATGACAAAAATAGAAGAAACATAGTAATTCATCCCATTCAGTCTGTATTTGGAACATGATCTGATGACTTTAAATTTACATGTATTCTCATCTTGTAGGTCATGAGAGAATGGGAAGAGGCAGAACGTCAAGCAAAGAACTTGCCTAAAGCTGATAAGAAAGCAGTTATCCAGGTAATACCTGAGTCCTTTCTCCTCCCAACACACTATGCCAACACCTCATGTCAGATTAGACCATTCCAAATAATTGCCCAGTTTATGTTTATACTCTGCCTAATAATTTGTTCCCCCTAAGTTCATGTGATCATTATTTCCATAAACTCATATTATTTTTTACAGCCCCCCTAGCAAAAATTATGTCAGAATCTGTATCTTTCACTGAAACTATCTCAGACTTACTTACTTAATTCAACTCCAAGACTATCATGGTCTTCACGATCTTGCAACAGGCAAATATTTATTTAAAAAGTTTTCATTGATGTGACATTGGCTTAAAAGATTATATAGGTTTCAGGTGCACAGAATTAAAATTTGACATCTGTAAGTGATACATTAGTATCATCACCAAAAGTCCAAGTTTCTGCCCTCTATCTTACCATCTATCTGCTTTACCCTGTTTATACACCCCCGGCCCCTTACCACTCTAATGGCCACCATTTTGTTTTTATCATGCAACAACTTGTTTTTTGTTTTATTGTTTCATTTGTTTTGTTTTTGAGTTACTTTTTTAACATGCATAGTTTGGAGTGTTAAAAATACACATAAGGTACCTTATATTACATTTGATTAAAGCAGTTTTTAGAAACCATATAAAATAATAATTTCAAAAAAGAAATCAGGTTTGGGGAAGGGAATGCAGACAAAGGCAATAACCTTAAATATGCTGATTTAGTCAAAAAGCAGCATAACTATGAAATGTATGGATAAAATGAAATGTGCTAGTAGTCCTTTTAGTAATTATTTATTTTCTTATGTCATTCATTTTTGTGCAATATTTGATTTCTCCCCTCAGGTGTAGTCCTCCTAATTTCCCACTATATCACCCGTGAACTTCACCACCATCCCTTATGCTTATGCTTATCCCTCTCCCGTTCTCTGTACTCTGCCACCCCCTTACTCCTGCTGTATGCCTCAGGTCTAACATCAGCGTGCAAGGTTTGTCTTTTTTCCTGACCATTTGTTCAGTTTTCCTATATTTCTTCTATAAGTAAATCCATCTGTTTATCTTTTTCCTTCTAGTCAGATTTCACTTAACATCACCCCCTCCAGTTCCATCTGTGTTGCTACAAGTGGCATGAATTGATTTTTTTCATCGCTGAGTAATATTCATGAGTGTGCGTGTGTGTGTATGTGTGTGTGCATGCGCATTACATATTCTTTATCCATACATCTGCTTGGAGACATTTTGTCAGGAGCTGTGCTCTCATTACTCTTATTTCTGGCATGCTCTGATAAGCTACTGAACGTTTGCCTAATTGGTGTGGAGAAAAATGGCAGAATGGCCTTTATGATCTAAAAAGTAATCTTTGAGGAATACTTTGGCCAAACTTGAGCAATCTTAGACTAAACTTGCTTTAGCTGGTCTCCTGGTAAAGATATTCTTGTAACCATGTGACCCTGGGTCATTACTTCCTTTGTTACTAATTGCTTCATGTTTTTTATAAAAGTCTGATGCTAAATAATCTTGGGGCCACAGTCCAGAGAAAGAGACTGTGAGCCACTTCTGTCTGAGTCTCAACTCAAGTGTCAATCCTTACCCTCCCCTACCGTTCGATCATGTCACAACTGGCTTGCAACACCATTTTGCTTGTTTCTATATCTTAGCTGTTGTAAATAGTGTTTTTTGTGTCCTTTGGGTAGGATCCTTCTAGTGGAGCCACTGGACCATATGGTAGCTCCAGTTTCAGTATTTAGAGGCTCCTCCACATGGCTTCCCCAAGTGGCTCTCCCAACCCATCTGAAGTCATAGGTTATTACCTGTCCTAGCCTACTGGTTCAGTTCCGAACTCATGATACACGTATTTATCCTGGCAGCATTTCCAGGAGAAAGTAGAGTCTCTGGAGCAGGAGGCAGCCAACGAAAGACAGCAGCTGGTGGAGACGCACATGGCCAGAGTGGAGGCCATGCTCAACGACCGGCGTCGCATGGCTCTGGAAAACTACATCACCGCCCTGCAGGCTGTCCCACCACGGGTAGGTTCCCAGGGGCACTGGGCATGAAAACCATCAGGAAGCATTGGGGAAAAACCATGAGCACATTATTCCCAGCTTTGACCTCGTTACCGGGACCCTAGAGTCAGAGGTGACTATACTAAGTGAGAAAAGTAGGCCAATGAAAGGTAGATATTATCAAATAGTTTCACTTCTCCATGGAATAGGAAAAACTGGAAAATATGTACTAGCACAGCACAGTGAAAACAGTTCTTAGGCTTTGTAGACAATAGACTGGTTATCAGCAGAAATGGGGAAGAAGGCGGTGTCAGCAAGAAAGGGGGTGGAGCATTGACAGGGGATGAGAGGGGAGTAAGTGAGCAAACCTTGTACACATGCAGAGGAGGAAGACGTCACCTCAAAGCTAAGTACATAGGTGAACAATTGACAATAAAAAGAAATAATGGCCAGTGGCAGCTAATGCCATGTGACACTTAGCTCATGCACACTCAGGCGAAGGAGTCAGGAAGGTTTTCCAGTGACTCAGGATCCAAGACTTGACTTGGACATCTCTGAAGTGGTGAGAATTTGTAAATTGAGGTGAAGGAACTGAATCAGCTGGAGGAACTTCAGCAGTGGCCCAGTCCCTCACCATTAAGTGATGGAACTGAGGTCAAGAACAGTTGAGATTTGGTAGACATACAAGGAGTTGTAGTGAACCCACAGGAAGTCAAACTGATTTCCTGCTCACATGGTCGGGGGCCAGGGGAAGCCCTTGTCAGTCTTGGTGTCAGGATGAGGAGGGTTGCTTGTGGTTCTGTTATAAAATGACAAGGCGGATGTACTAAGTAGTATTGCTACAGATTTCCTCAGTGACCTCTGTGGTAGGTTACTTGGGTGTAAGGAAAATCAGGAGCCCAGTGTATGTATTATGTCCACTTGCCTTCCTTGTTGTGTGAGATGTTTTGAAATCTAACTAATTGTAGGTCAGTCTGTTTCTCCTCAGTGCTATCTGGTTTTGCTTTCTGGATTTTGAGACTCTTTTTAGATACATAAATGCTCAAGGTAGTTATGCCCTCCTTATACAATGACTTTCTTTATCCATGGTAATATGTTTTCCTCTGAAATCTCCTTTGTCTAATATTATGAAAGAAAAGCCAGCTTTCTTTAGATTAATGTTAGCATAGTATGTTGTTTCCTATCCTTGTACTTTTAATTAAGTTGACTTTATATTGGAAGGTAGTCCTTATAGGTAGTGTGTAGTTGAATCTTTTATCTGGGAGACCATATACATTTAAAGGCTTTATTGAAAGGGTTATAGCTAAATCAGTCATTGTGTTGTCTCTCCTTTTTGTTTTGTTTTTTTTTAATCTAACTGAATTTTCTGATTTTTTTATCGCCTTTGCTAGTGTTTTGGCTATAACTCTTTTGTTATTTTAATGGTGATTACGAGATGCATAGAAATTATTTTTAATCATTCACAATATTAAACCTGTTGACTGATATAATATCCCTTATAGTCTTATACATGTGGGCTATTTACTTAGGATATTATCCCTCTTAATACAAAAACATTAAAATTAAAGTGGACTGCATTACCCTCTCCTAGTCTGTGAGCTTTCGTATACATTTCCTGTGCTGCCTGACTGTTATTTTTCCTTAGTCAATGATCTTTAAAGATTTTTCTTCAACAATAAGAAAAAATTCTATTTTCCTGTGTAGTTACCATTTCTGGCCCTCCTCATTCTATGTGTGGATCCACCCAGAATGATTTTCCTTATGCACAAAGAACTTAAAACACCTGTAGGACTGACAATGAGTACTTTTGCATGCCTCTGTCTGAAAATACCTTTATTTCACCTTTCAATTTTGAGATACTCTGTTTTGCTAGATACAGACTCTGAGGATGGAATTCCTTTTTCTCCTTCTACTACATTAAAGATTATGCATCATTGTCTTATTTGTATTATTTCTAAAGGAGAATATTGATATTCTTTTCTTGATGACTCTAAATAATATATCTTTTGTATCTTTCTGCTTTTAAGATTTTTCTCTATCACTATTTTGAGAAAATTTATGTAGTGTGCCGTGGTGTATTTCAATTTCCATTAATCCTGTTTGACTGTTTTTCTGCTCATACATTGTAATTTTCATTTCTAGGTATCTAAGATAGTCTGAATTTTTGTTTCTTTTTTGAATATCTCCTCTATCTTTACTTAACTTTTTGTACTAGGAGATATATCATGTAGAGTAATCTTTAGTATATTTAGTTGCTATTACTAATGTTTTTGTCAACAATGGGTAGATTTTGATTGATTTTTCTTCATCATGTTAGTCTTTTCCTGCAGCATTTCATGCTAGTAATTATTTCTTGAATAGCAAACATTGTGAATTTTACCTTGTTGATTTTGGGGGATTTTTTGTGTACCTAATAATATTCTTGAGCTTTTGTTTTAATATATAGTTAAATTACTAGGAATCCAATACTGATAAGTATTGTTTTCTAAATCTATTAGGTTGAACCAAAGTAGTTTACAGCCTGTGACCAGCTATTCTCTACTGCTAGAACCAGATCCTTCTGTATAATCTCCCATGAAACTTTAATTTTCCCATCTGGATGATAGGAATGAGCTCTGTTCATGGCCCTTCATGAAGTAATCCTATGCATGAAATTTCCCCACGGGGTCAGTTTCTTTCACATTTGTGAGCCTGTGACTGACTACTCAGCAGCATCCTCGTGCCATCTCCAAATCTCTGCATCCTCTTTCTGAGCAAGTCCTTTTTCTCCATAACTCCTCTAGTTGCCTTGCCCCCAGCAGACTCTCACTTCACATTCTCGACCCCAGGAGTCCCACAAACTCTGCCTGGGGTCCCCTACCAGGAACCACAGCATGGAAACTCACAGCAGTAAATTTGGACAGCCAGACACTCACCTCCTTTGTTTCCCATTTCTCAGGGATCAATTCCCCTTCCCATGATGTTTAACAGCTTGGAAAAGCATTGTCCATTACATTTTTGTCTATGTGTTGGTTAAGGTAGGAGGGTAAAGCTGGTCCTTGTTAATGTAATCTTGGCTGGAAGTGGCAGTATATGTGGCACTATGTCACTCAACCAAAAACCTCCTTGCTTTCACAGACTGGCCTCGCCAATTTGATTATTTTTTCAGTGGTAAAGTGATAGCACAGAAACCTATGAGGAGACACAAAAGAACTCCTGGAACTTTTACAGATAATGAGATAGTTTGACCCTGTTCTACCAGTGACGTCACTGAGACTGAGTGTCTGGTCCAGGGTGACTCTGGTAGTGATGGACAGAGTGGTGCTGTAAGCAACAGTGACCATGGCACGCCTTCTCACTGGGCCATGCTTCCTCTCTGAACAAAAAGCTTTGAGAAAACAATATTCACATTAGCGTTCATTTTCTACTTAGAAAAAAACCTTCTATCCTAGCTTTGTTCCAGAAAATTCTGTCAATGTCCTTTTTGCAGGGGAAAAAAAGAAGAAGAAAAGCTCCCTGGTTCCTCTTTTTTTCAATAAGACACACATTTTTCAGGGCGTGGCCATTGAAATCATTTGCCAAACAGGGCAGGGTGGTGGGTGTTGAGACCAGAATCTTAATAGCTGACATTTAGTCAAATGTTTCAGCAGAAAGTCCAATGTCTGAATAAGATCTTTGCTAAATGGTCATTAATAAAGCTAAAAATAAGATGAAAACTGAATGGAGTCTTTAACAAATACAGATTACACATTTTTCTCATCAGCCATCACAGAACAGTGGAATTGAACACGTTTACTTGAAATAGCAATTAAAACCTACACTGGGAAGAACTGTTTTACCGTCAAAGAAGGTAGATTATTGTCATTGATCCAGAGATTCCTGCTGGATACTTATTGTAGATATCAATGAAACTCTCCCGGGTTATACAAAATGGAGTATAATAATAAAATATGGATAGTCACAGCCTCTAATTTTTGTTAAGTTAATGTCTTGTTTCGGTTTTTACTTCTGGCTTACATTTTGCAAAATAGAAAAATTCTGGATTCTTTCAGGAGTAGTTTTACCTGCTGTTGTTGAAAGACATAAATATGAGCTTGGCTATTGTCTGAGGAGGGTCTTATCTCGTAATGGAGCCATAAAGAAAGATTTCTGATATTTTCCTCATACTAATACGGTGCCTGAAAAATAGGAAGTATGCAGTAAATGTTAAATATAGGATGAGTTAGAGAAAGGGTTTTTTTCTGTACATTCTTTTGCTGATTTCCCCTTCCAAATGACTGATACCTTAACCCAGACTGCATTCACTGTGCTGCCCCAGACCCCACAGATGTGGCATTCTAAAGCAACAGGGTAGTTTCCCCATGGACTCTCAGATTGAATCCATCCTTTTATCTGTATTTATAAACCCACGTTTGGATCTTATGACATGTTGTTCTCATGTAGCTTCAGTGCCTTGCACGACTGTGAAATTTCACTCGACAGCTTCTGTTTTTATGTGCCTTATGTTTTGTATTTCCTTTTTAATTAATTGCATGCCTTCTGGTTTATACCCTGAATGGTCAATCGAAATGTGAATTTTTTTGAATCATGTTTGGAATCATATGTATTTAAATGTAACGAAATTAATTCCTGAAAGGGATTTTACTATTGACTCTGTAGCTAATATCACCTATATACAGCTTAATTTAAATATATACTTCAAATTTTATACCAGTTTTATTTTCCCCAGGAATGAAAAAGGAAGCAGCTCTGTCTTTATACTCAGGATAAACTTACTCTGTTAAGGACTTACTCTGTTAAGGACTAGTTATTTGTCTAAAAATCAACCCTTTCATGTTTTCACTTTCCTAAAAATTTCCTTGGGAAACCTGGTAGTAAATCCTTCTCCCCCTCCCCCCCAAAAATTTAAATTTGCCTGCAAAGTTGCATCACCCATAATTAAGTTCCATCACACTTGGAGGCCTCTCAGCCACGAAAGCTAAGTACCCGTTAAAGCTAAATGATCGTCATTTATCAACCAGCTTTCTACAGTCCTCTGCTCCAGCTCCTCACTCCCTCAGAGCTCATGTTCCAGCAACTCATTTTCTCGGGAAATATGATCTAAATACTACTGCGTCTTCCCCTCTAGTAATTGACGAAACTCTCCCTCTTAGCTGTTAAGAAGACAGTGCTGTTTTCTGACTCAGCATTCAGGAACATTCAGCATCCGTGATGAGTATATACTACTCAACATTCTCTGGAATCTGAAGAGAAAGTAGGCTGAAATGGGGCCCTGACCTGTTAAACCAAAGTCTACAAGGGAATTCTATGTACAATAATTTCCTAATATGGACTTGCATCTAGGAAAGCCTCAGCTCTAGGCCGGGCACAGTGGCTCATGCCTGTAAGCTTCAGCCTATGAAGCAGCCAGGGCTAGGGATTGCGGTTTGAGTCCTGCCTGGGGCCTGTAGCTAGACCTAGTTCCAAAAAAAATAGCTGGGCGTGGTGGTGCGCGCCTGTAATCCCAACTACCTGGGAAGCTGAGGCTGGGGATTGCTTGAGTCCGTGGTACCCTGGGCAACATGAGCCTGTGGTTCCACAGGCAAAAATAGCGAGACCTAGTCTCAAAAAAAGAAAAGAAAAGCCTCAGCTCTCCTAATTAGTCAGAACGGAAATACTTTACAGGCAAGAGTTAAATAATCAAACCTTTCTTTGTCATTCTGAGATCTTTGGTGTCATTATTGCTCCTGGGTTTGAATCCTCATCAGAAATCATCTTTCTTATCCTGACTTACTGCTAGGCAACATGGAATCACTGTCCTGTGTATGTGTGTGACATGGGTATTATACTGTTGGTTTATTTTCCAGTATCTCATAGGTGCAGTTACCTTGCCATACTAAAGTTAATTTCATCCTTATATCTACTGTTCCACATTCTGAGCATTAAATTAGGGGGAGGGGGAGATGTTGACAATTTCTTTTGCTCCCATACTTTTCTCTTGTTCCTGGATAGTTTGGCCAACTGCTAAATTTGCCTGAGAGCCTGAGGATTTCTTCCTAGAAATTGGTAGTACATGACTGTAATGTCTGATGAGATTTTTAATTAAGGAGCTTGGTTTTGTCCTGAAGTTGAGATTTTGCTGGATGCTATCCGGTAAATTCTAACAGCGGGGTAATGATGTTCAGTAAGAACTAGCAATCACTGGAGAAAAATAAAAGCAGCAATTAATGGATGTTTTGTGGCAGGCATGCCTGTGGATGACAAGAGAATGTTTCAGCTGAATCTACTTTCAGCTGACTTGAATGTTGGAGCAACTTTTTTTTAGAAAAAAAAAAATTGAAGTGTATAGAATACATGTAGATAGCATATATCTCCAGGGTAAATAAGAAACAATTGCAGCTGTTTCATACATGGTAAATAAAAGTTATTTATTGAGTTCTTATATGTGAAGATCCTGAGAGATGAACACTAAGATATTTAAGATAGTCTACCCTCAGTTTCAAATATAATCAAAATTTTGTAAAGCTGATCAGTTTGCAAAAATGAAAAGATTATTAAATTGAAAATCAGCTTTGAGAAATATAAATAATTAACCTGTACCTTAGGGACTTGCTGTTCATGCACTCATCACTCACTTATTTCTAGTCAAGATTTGCATAATTGGTGAGCACCAGAGAACTCATTAATTAAGTTGAAAGCATGTAAGGAGACAGATCCAGTAACAAATAGTGGGTAAAGGGAAGTAGGAGAATTAGCATTTATTAAGCAAAACCCCATAAAGCATTGCCCAGTGGTTTGTATGCTATTTCGGTAAAAGGTCTTGCTCCTTAGCTGGCTTTGAATCTTTACAAATAGACAGATCTTGCCAAGGACTGGCAGGCAATAAGGGACCAGTGACACTGATATTTTCTGTGTTTAATAGAATTAAGTTAAAGAGAAAATTAAGTGCATGGAGAAGGTTTGAAAAAGGCTTGAAGAGCTTGAAAAAGCTGCCCTGTGCCTCTCACACCCCCACTCATCACCCCAATTCCCTCCACAGGGTTTGACCCCACTTGTCAGTACCTTCAAAGTCAAAACAGCTCATCAGCAAGTACTGTTGAAATCTATAGCACTAGAATATCATGGTTCGTTCTGACAGAGATCACATATCCATACATCTATGTTGATAGCATGTGCAATTTATCCAGGAAAATGAAAGTTCATTATGAAAATATGCAGTTTCATTTTTTCTTTTTGATCCATGCATAGCACAATATGTAATGATTCAGTGGTTACTTATATGCTGGCATTCCAGAGCTCTACTTTATAGAGCAGATGGCAGTAAGGGATCTTCGCCCTGGAAACAAGTACATATGACACAAAATTGCAGGTGAGTTCCAAGGAATTCACTCTTGCATCCATGGGTCCATCCAAAGATCCTAGGTCATGTTTGGATTTTTATAAGTTTTTCTCTTGAGTTTCCGCCTATGAATGTTTCTGGAAAATCAAGGCTCTGTGGATCAGGTAGATGAAGTGGAGAGGGGAAATCAAAAGAAATATAAATGCACCTATAAATACCATTGGGACATGGAAACCTACTAGGGGTGATGTGAAGCAAAAAATGTTAGAATCCAAGTACAAATATGCAAAATGAAATTGCATAGCTGTAACCCTCCCCAGAAGTCAAAGCTCTATCACAGTTGGCATCTGTCAGCTGATCAGACCATTTGACATACTTTTCCAATCTGTGATATTTTGAGGCATCTTTTAAGATTTCATCTGCAACTCCATGAACTCGCTTTCTGGGTTGTGCTCATAATCTTGTTCATTGTTAAGAATGTAGCAGATTTGTTTCACATGCTTGATGAACAGCAACGGAATGCAGAGAAACTGAAACAACACATCTTTCTTTGCTCTCGGCTGGACAGATCTACCATCTATATCCAATATACACCAAAATTGACCCAAAAGCATAAATCACAGGACTTTGGAACGTCCTATATTTCAGTTCTCTCTTCACTAAGTTACAGTCATGGTCTACGTAACCAAAGGAAAATCTTTTCCCTTGACTCTCAATACTCTGATATCAAATGTGTGGGGATTTTTCCCTCACATTAAATAATTCTGAACCCAGCTACCCGGAGTTAGTGGACATAGGTTAGGGGCTCGTCCACTTTCAGAAACCGCTTATAAAATCCAGTACCTGTACTGCTGACCTACTACCTATAAATCAGACGTTTCCACCACGTCCTCTTGGGATTTGCTGATTTATTACAACAATTGTCTACCTGCTGTTCGAGGTTGGCTATAACAGGCAAATCTCAGCAACAGCCAAGTGAACGAGATGCACAGGACAGGGGGTGGGGGTGGGGTCTGAAGCTTGCATCCCTCCCTGGACACACCATCCTCTTTGTCTCCCCAGTATGTTCTCCAGCAGTGAAGCTCTCTGTACCCCACTCCTCAGTGTTTTCCGTGGAGCTTTTTCAATTGTATGGCAATCAGATGGAAAGGCTGGTCGGGTCACACGTGACTGGACTCAGTCTCTACCTTCTCTTCCTTCCTTGGATATGGCGTAGCAGCAGAAAATTCCTCTGAGGAAACAGTGAGTCTCTCTAGCAGCCAGCACCCCCGTACCCCCCACCCCCACCCCCTGTGCCTCAAGAGCCACCTACTTAACATGCACCCATCACTCCAAGGCTCTCAAAAACTCTCAAGTCAGGAACTGGGAACTAAGACCAAATATTGAAACAACAGATGCTCCTGTCATCCCTATTACTCAGGAAATGAAAAGAGTTTTGGAAGTTCTGTGTCAGGAACTAAAGGAAGAGAACAAATATATATTCTTTTTTTTTTTTCCCCCCGTACTGCAAGTATACCAATCTTGGGTAGGTACTTTATTGCCTTTTAAGACATTTAAGAATACTAGAGCCCTTGATGGATTTTACAACTTTCATGCTCTCAGGGAACCAGGTACATAGCACACCAGGCAGGGAGACTGGGCCAACTGTATGGCAAGCAAACACACTAGGTTGAGGTACGGGGGGGGGGGGCTGGGAGACAGGAGTGCCCCCCAGGACCCCAAAAATCCTCATGCTCTTTCTCTGGGCTATCTGGTGTTCTCCCTCTCTTGTGCTTTCGTTTCTCTTCACCCCAGAGTGACATGGCCCTTTTATCGCCTCCTTCCAGGCTCGGGTGATTCCACTCATACATGCACACAGCCAGGTACAATTATGGGGAGGGCACCATACCACCAGTGCTGGGTAGAGAAGCTAATGGCAGGAGGGTAAGAATCCTGAAAACTTATTTACCGTATACCATAGTTCTCCTGCCACCATATCTTCTTTTTTAATTAATGATTTTGTTGTTGACATATATATATATATATATATATACACATATGTGTATGTGTGTGTGTGTGGAGAGAGAGAGAGAGAGAGAGAGGGAAAGAGAGATACATTATGTCATTTCTTTCCCCCAGGGTTCTCCTTCCACCTTATCACCCATGAACCTTCATCTTATTCTTCTTGTTCTCCTCCCTTCCCTGATTTCTCCCTCACCCCTCCCCCTCCCTAGCTGCTTGCCCCAGTTATGTTGTCAGCTTATTTTGGGTTTTTCCTGGCCTTTTGTTTGTTATTCCTATATCTCATCATAGGTGAGACCATCTGGTTTCTGTCTTTTTCTTTCTGACTTATTTCTGCTGATATGATTCCCTCTAGGTTCATCCATGTTATCACAAATGCATCATATTTGTTGGTTTCGATTGCAGAATTATATTCCATTGTGTAAATATTCTTCATCTTTTCAACCATTCATCAGTTTTGGGCCATTTGGACTGTTTCCATATCCTGGCTAATGTGAATAGTGCTGCAATAAATATCTGAGTACAGAAGTCTTTTTGAATAGTGTTTTGGTGTCCTTTGGGTAGATTCCCAGAAGTGGGATTGCTGGATCAAATGGTAATTCCATTCTCAGTAGTTTTAAGAGTCCTCCACACTGCTTTCCATAGTGGCTGGACCAGTTTACATTCCCACCAGCCAGGTAAAAGTGTTTCTTTCTCACCACATCCACACCAGCACTTGTTACCTTTTATATATATATATATATAGGCATTCTTACTGGTGTAAGATGGTGTCTCAATGTGCTTTTGATTTGCACTTCCCTAATTATTAGTGATGGCAAGCATTTTTTTCATGTGCCTATTGGTCGTTTGTATTTTCTTTTTAAAGAACTGTCTTTTTAGCTCTTCTCCCCACTTTTGACAGGGTTTTTGCTAAGTTGTGTGAGTTTTTTTGTGAATCTTTGTTATCAGAACTTTATCACTTGTATGGAAAGCAAAAATTTTTTCCTATTCTGTTGGATTTCTTTTTGTTTTGGCCAGTGTGTCTTTTGCTGTATAGAAGCTTTTAATTTGATATAGTTCCAGATGTTTGTTTTCTTCATTTTTTAGCATCTGTAGATGTGTCATGAAAGCGGTTTCTAAAGTGTAAGTCTTGGAATGTTTTTTCCTCTGTGTATTGTATGGTTTCAAGTCAGATCTGAAACTGACACCATATCTCATGTCACAGTAACCAAAATCCTCATTTCTGAGAAGTTGTAATATATACCAGAAAAAGCTATGAGACCTCATTGACAAAAAAGTTGTAAGTTTATGAAGTGACCGAATTTAAGCTACCCTTCTATCCTACAGTTTATATTAGAATATCAACACCTTTTTCGTTCCAAGGCTTGCTGTCTCTATAAATTGAACCTTGGAACAAGTGACTTAATTAAAAGGATTCCTACTCCCATCTGCAAATTGTTTTACAGTTAACATTGTGCCTGCTTGTTAGCCATAATTAAAAAAAACAAAGGATTAATTGAAAGTTGAAATGAGATTGCGGAGTCGAAAGACCTTTCTCCCTAAGAGAAGAGTTGTTGGCACAGAATATCTGGAGACTGTGCCATATGCCTGTTCTACAGCATCTGCTTCCACATGAAGAAGAAGGGAAGAGAAGAGAGGGGGATGATTGGTTCACCTGGGTTTTCCTGGGTTCTGTTATAGGCTGAATCAGAGCCAAGGCAGAGACATGTATATGCTAGGGAGAAATGTATCCAGTGCCTCCATATTGTCAGCCCTGAGAAGTACTGAATAGGGGAAAAAACCAACTGCCATTTCCCTTGCTGCAGCCTCAAGATTTCTGTGTTCAGTTTGGCGTAAAACGTCACTTACCTTCTTATTTTAAACTATAGTCATTTACATGCTCTTCTGAAAGAAGGAATGTAGATGAATTTTCACTGTGCTTTTTTAGATTTAGCCCAACTTCTAAGCTTAAAAGTTGAACAAGGTTGTGAGTCAAGATTCCCTTAGAAACTTGCCCAAATATATTTTTTTCCTTCAGATTTTTCTTGCCACAGTAAGGACCAGCAATGGTAAAATTAACTCAACCAAGGCCATCAGGAGCTGAAAGAGGTTTGACTCTGAAGTGTGTTTTTTCAAAGCTGCATACAGAGATTTTGTGCATCTTACATTTATGTCCTCAAGATTTCTTGCAAGCCACATGTAGAACTGTGAAAACAATGGTCCTGAACCTATTTGTGAAAACAGGAGAGAATTGCTTTTTCTTGGTAGGTGATTAGCTTCCCCAGTCACAGAACTGGAAACCACTAGAGTACAATTTAATGCTCTAGGAGAAGGTTTTGAATAAGTCCCTTGTGACCTGGAAAGGTTAGGGTGCTCCCTGTAAAGTGACTCATTTACTTTCTTCTCTTTGGCAGGAGAACACCCAAGGCTTTTAAAGGCTCTTAACAGATCATTCCCTCCCATCAGGAAATAGTTTAAGGCACAATTGTCTATTATGATAAGATGCCAGGTTTGTACATCATGCATAAAGCTGCAGAGTGGAACCGTAGGACTGAATAGTGGTGGTTTAATACCCTTCTGATATGAACTGTGGAGACAAAAATTATTCAGACATATTGGCATTACGTCTGTCAAATATGTGTGAATGATCCTGAGTCCAAGGTGTAGGGTAAATGATTTGGCCGGACTTTTTCTGCCATTGACCTATAGAGCCAACACCTGAGGTACTGGATCTTTCCCATGAACATGTGGTTCAGTGGGGGTGCGCGTGTGTAAGTGTGCACACCTGGACCTAGGATGGAGGGGATAAAGGGGCACAGAGGGCATGAGAATGAGAGAGAGAGAGAGAGAGAGAGACTGAGAGTGTGATGATGGGGGGGTGAAGGGAGAGGAGGAGGGAAGACAGAGTGTGACAATTCCTGAGGGAGACTGGGGGGGCTCTCAAATCCTCCGCCCTTCCCAGCCCGGGCCTTGCTCTGCCTGGTGTGCCTCTGTAACTGCTAAAACCAATAAATAAGCTACATAGTGTTGAGCCTGATGCTTACAATTGGCAGCAAGGATGATTTCCCCTAAGCGAGGACATCAAATTCATGAAATTACATGTAAGAACCAGGTGAAAGAGGCAGTAGACTCGGGATGTGGGGAAACTCATTCTCTTTAAATGTTATTTTTTTGTAGAGAAAAGTCATGAAATCTTTTTCAAAATTGCCTATGTTGTTTCAATATCAAAACCCAAACCATAAAGAAACAGTGTGACCTTTTCTGAAATCAGTGAAATAAATTTTGTGGATACTAGTTTGAAGAGTACCTTAAATATTTTCTGGGGCGTGCTCCCAGAATACCACTTGAGAGATCAACCCAAGTTGCAAAAAGTTTTCCGTGGAAATTCAAAACACATCTCTCTACAGCAGAGAGATAGTTGTTTTTAACTCAGTTACCATGAAAGATATATTTTGCTTCTGGAACTGCTTGTGAAATTATCTAGTGCCAGGTTATTCATTAATTCAATTAATGAACACTTATTAGCAGCCAAATTGTGCCAGGAACTGTGCCAGGAGTTAAAGATATTTCTCTTCCTAGACAGTGGGTAATATGGCAAAATGTAAATCTTTTCAATTGAATCCATTTTAGTAATGCCCACTTTTAATGCTTTCCGAGATTTTTTTTTTTCTGAAATGATTTTTTTAACAGGCAGTGTGATTGTGAGGTGAATTTAGTGTAAATTGAAATGTGCCAAGTTAGATGTAAATAGATATTTTGTAATTATGGGCTGAACACTTTCAGAAATAATGGTGACAATAAAAAGGATTGGATATAATTAGTCCCCCGGGGTAGATCTTTTCCTTTTATTATCTGTGTTCTTTGCTATAAATTTTAATAATAAGATTAGGCATTTGATGTCAATATAATGAGATCGCAGTATTAATATACAGAATAACTAAATGTTGAAATAAGGAAAATTCAGCAGGAAAAAAAACAATACTAGTTATAGAAGATTTAACTTCAGAATGACAGAAATTATAAATATAGAAGTTAAAAAATATTTTTCTTAAACTCTACTCTTAAGTGTACTATCAGTATTCTTCTGAATATGGAACCCTTATGCTTATTTTTCTAATCAATGAATAGTTTTATCTTAGATGTAAGTACTGTAACAGTAGTATAGCAGTGAAGGGAGTCAATTTCTATAGAAGTACCAGCTACATTTTTCTGTCACTTTTGTATGAGTGACTGTTTTTAATTAAAAAGTTAAGAAATGTATCCATATCCTAGCATAAGGAAATAAAACTCCCTAAACAATCAGGTTGCCCTATTATTCTGAAATACATGGTACAACTCTAGAAGCAACTCATTTTATTCCTCAGGAAGTCCATATTCTAGCTAAAAGTCGTAGAGTCAATTATTTCTGTATTTGAATGCACTATTCCTGAATCCTATACCAAAGGCAGGACTCTTCTATTTTTTTGTCCTAGAACAAATCAAAATATAAAAGTACCAAAAATGTTACTGTTTTTCTTTCTTAATGAAAAAATGGTATTTTCTCCAAGGTGTCTAGTGGCCATTTTATTTGATATGACTTGTCTGCCTACCTCAACATAAGAGCTAATCTGATTTTCTTTTTAGAGCATGATTCTTACGAATGTGTTCCCATGAGTAAATCAGCTGATAATTCATTTATTTCAATTTTTGAGGGGTATGATAATGCCTTCCTCAGTTATCTCATGTCCCAAGACATAGACATTAGGGGGAGAAAAATGTTGATGTTTGTACAGATCACGTGCAGCATGTAACTGAACTCACACAAACAGTGGTGAGGTCATAGCCTCCCGGGGCTCTGAGGACTCATTGTCCACAAGGGAGCTGGGGTGCCTGGTTGAGAGAGGAGGTCATGGCAGAGACTCCTGAGAGCCGGGCGCTGAAGTTTCATTGTTGAGCTCTGGGGAAATTAGGAACCAGGGGAGCGGGAGGAGTTAAGATGTATTTCTGAATATATTTCCAAAGCATATTTAAAAAATATTTATTAAATGAGCTCAGTAATTTGAAACACATTCACCATTTAATGATCCATTTTAATGGAAGATAAGGATAGATTTCAAACCAGAAGCCCAAATAGCAATAAAAACCAAACTTAACTGTCTTTAATCATTTCTCAGTAATCTTAAATAGATAAACAGGGACCCTTCTTCGCTTGCTGTTTCTCCCCCCTACATCTGGCACATTAGCTAACGCACAGGGGGTGTCAGAAACCCAGGCAGTAATTGAGAGATTGTGCAAGCTCAACCTGGTTTTCTGCACAATAAAAAGAACTGATAGTCAATGACCAAAAAGAATATTATCTGAGCTCCTAAGAACTAGAATTCAAGCAAGGATGCTTTTTTCTAGCCACCCAATTATTGCTTTCTGTTTTCAACTCAGTGGTTCATTTTAGATGTTCCTTGAAAGCATCACACTGTGATTAGGAGAAAAGGCTGTAGAGCCAGGGAGCCACCAATTCTTGCTTTGTCACTGACTGGCTGTAACCAGCTGTGTGACCAGCTGTATAACTTCCACCTCCTTTGTACCTTCATCTGGGGTAGGGGGACAATAACTGTACCTCTGTTGATAGGAGATTTGATGAGTAATTACGCAGAAGCATTGAAAACACACATCTCAGTAGTCAATAAGTGTGGGGGGGGTGTTGGTTTTGTTTTGCTTAGGAGAAAGAGGATGGGGAGAGCAGTAAGTAAGGACAGAATAGAACAAAAAAGATGGCAACATAATGGCCCGAGCATTAGGCTGGGAAACGGCCCCAGAGCAGATGATCACCACAGCCTCTCTAGGAAAGATCCTGCTATCTGGTTTGCACAGATGAGAACACTGAGGTTTCACAAACGCCTTTTGAGGAGCGTCACTTGTTCTTAAATTCAGTGTTGACATTAACAATTAGCAAGTGGGAATGTGTGCCATCTTGGTGAGCCATCTTGGTGGTAGTGGAAATAAAGGGAGACCCGGAATTTAGTTCTCAGAAATTATCTGCCATTCTGTAATTTGAGGTTTATTTAGCAGTGATGCCAAGACCAATTTGGAACCTTTCCACTCTAGTGCCCACGCTTGGTGGCGACAATCTCGGGACAAACTGCCTTCTAGAAACATTCGTTGGTGACCGAGTACACAAATAAATAAGTGAAAAGAAGGGGAGGGGAGTTGATGTTGAAAAACAACCCTTCTGTTTTGTGGGAAGTATATTTCTTCCAAAAGGAGCACTGTAAATAATTTTTTTTTCTTCAAAGCATTAAGACCTTTACAAGAAAAAAGAATGAAATAAAGTAACTAAGAAAGCCCAGTCAGCTGCACAAAGGTTAGGAACAGTATGGAGAAATGCAATTAGTCACAACCCTTTCTGTCTCCAACCTTGGAAGAATAATTGCAGTAACACTAAAAGGAATGTTTTAGACATTGGTGTTGAATAATGAGCAAAGGTCAAGGACATGTAATATCCCAGTTGCCCAATGCTGCATGTAAATACTCCTCATGTTCAACAATAGTTGACCTTCAATTTGTAACCTTTAAATAATTACCTTTTCCAACTAGTAGGTGTGAAACTATCATCTTTTAAATATCTATGTTGTTGATGTAGCTGGTCAGTTGTTATCTTTTACTACTTTTGTTCTTATTTAAAAGACCTTTCTAGCCAGGCATGGAGATGCACACCTGTAATCCTGGCTACTTGGGAGGCAGAGGCTAGAAATCACTTTTAGTCCATGGGTTCAAAACTACCCCAGGCAACATAGCGAGACCTAGTCTCTAAAAAATATTTTTAAAAAATTAAAAACACCTTTCTTTGACTTGTAGATTCAACCATATTTCATAGTACAAATAATAACTGGAATGATGTACTGCCAAAAGCTACATTTCAAGCTGTGATAGCTGCCTTTTGGGGGATTATGGAGAGGCACATTTCTTGTAGAGTCAATGCAATAAATAAGGCAGGTAGCATAGGGGGTTTTTTTTGTTATTAATATATTTATCTGTTTTCATACGTATAGAAATGTGGCCTTTGGCACACATAAAATGAGCAAGCATACTCTGAGACCATGAAGTGTGATTCTTGGTAAGAAAAAACAGTGAGACCCATTCTGCCACTTAGGGCAGTTAAAGAGGAAAGTCAGAAACATAAATCACTTCATAAATTGTGTTAAGTGCAATAATAGGAATTTGTATAGTATTTCATGGGAGCACAGAGAAAGGTTGACATTCCTCAATGGGATCTCAGGGAATTGGCACCTGAGTGAACCAAGCCATAAAAGAAGAGGTGGAACATCCCATCAGGTATTGGTACAAACACCATCATCTCTGCAGATAAATTCATAGTTTCCAAATGGCCAGAATTCTATTCCTGACATGAACTTCTATGACTGATTGCTTTTATTGAGATAAAACTGACTTATAACACTGTATGTGATTTAGAGATAGAGGATCACACCATTCCAAGTGTATGTTACCACACCACATCCATCATAGTCCTCCAACATAGCCCATGGCACCTTCTCCCCACTATGTTTTCCTCCTCCTCCTCTGGTAGCCTTAATTGGACACTCAGTTTTGCCAAATTTGTGATTCGTTTGGTTTTATCTGACCCTTTGTTTGGTTTCTCTATATTCCACATATAACTGACACCATCCATTATTTTTCTTTCTCCTTCAGACTTACTGCATTTTGCATAATCCCCTCAGATTCCATACATAATGTCACAAGTGGCAAGGGTTAGTCTTTTTTGTTGTTCAGTAATATTCCATTTTGTAGACTTTCTGTACATCTTCCTAATTCACTTATTTCCACTCAGACATTGGGGTTGTTTACATAGCTTGACTGTTATAAATAGAACTACACTGAGTGTAGAATACCTATATCCCTTCAAATTAACACTTTTTTTTGCATCTTTTGGTAGAGTAGAATTACTTGATCATATGGTAGATCCATTTTTAACATTTTGTGAAATCTCTGTTTTTCCCCTGGGGACTGAATCAGTCTACATTCCCACCAATAGTGCACAAAGGTGCCTATTTTTTTTTTTCAGCTTAATAAAGAACTGAATGCCTTTGGAAATTACTTTATAGAAACGTGTTAGAATGCATATAGCAATGAAACTCTTTTACACAGGACCTTTGCCCTAATTTTATTAAGATGAATGTTTTCTAGTCTACCAAAATGAATAGGAAGCAATTTTTTTAAAAAATAGAATCACTTGAGGAGAAACTAATTGTTGCTGGAAGAATTAGAGTTTGATGGCTTAGAAGGAATTTAATTAAATCTCAAAGTGAAATAACTACAGTTGTATATCCCTACTTCTAAGTAACCATAATGTCTCTTAGAGCTTATCATTTTTCTTTGGCCTAAAAATTGGTAGTGGTTTAGTTGCCTTTTTTTTTTTTTTTTGCCATTTTGATTATTCTCCTGTTATATGCTACTTATGATGGGATGATTTTTGCAACATTACTGCTGAGATAGCCATTAAGAACTTCGTGTAAATGTAATCTGATGCAGGCCACGATATTTTTGGTTGAGGAAAGGGAATAACCTAACTTAAACTTGACAAGAGCCCAAAAATCAGCTCCCTTTCTACTGCAGAGTGCTGCTGTTTAGAAAGAAAATGTTGATTCAGGAGGACAACCATCACAGATGCTGAAAATGCGAAATCTCTTGTAGGGATGAAAAGTTGCCAAAGTACCAAGTGATTCCCTACTGAGGAAGGCGTAGGAGAGACATTTCACTGAGAGAATTGCAAAAAGATGACTTGCAGTGGTTTCCCTTCCACGGACGGATCATAGGAGCGCTGACCTGAAGCCATGGTTTGCGTGAACCTGAAATTTGGTTTTCATTTTCGCCCCCCACAGCCTCGTCACGTGTTCAACATGCTGAAGAAGTACGTGCGTGCCGAACAGAAAGACAGGCAGCACACCTTGAAGCACTTTGAACATGTCCGCATGGTGGATCCGAAGAAAGCGGCTCAGATCCGGTCCCAGGTAATCGCCTGTAGCCCTCCTGGTTCATGGCCTTCTTCCTCTTTGAGTCAGAGCTTCGGACACCGCAGAGCAACTGTGGGTGTTGTGTATCTCTCACATGAGCTCTTTCAAAACAGTGCAAGTTCTGTCAAACACCTGGCAAATTCAAAAGGCTTGTCTTCCAGCAACGACTGGTTTGATATTTTCTGAATTATGAAAATATTAAGGAACCTAATTGCTTACTGCTGTTGATCCTTAAGGGACCATTTAAAACCCTGATGATTAAAATGAAGAATGCGCAAGTTGCATAAATTCAAACTTCTATTAGTGGTCCATCAGAATCGTGGCAGGCAGTTACAGACTCAGTTGCCAACTCCTGCAATGCTTGGCTGTCTGAATCCAAATGAAACTCTTGTTATAAGGTTTTATGCTTTTCTGTTCCACAAGGCTTAAAACCTGGATCTATTCTGTAAATCTGAAATTTTCCATCTCCTTAAATAGAAGAATTTTGAGTAAACAGATACATGTGTGTGTCATGAAATAGTACATCAAATTGACATCTGTTCCTATTTATTGGAAACCTTCAAAGCAATATAACTTTAGCACATGCATGCTGTACTGGTACATGCCTACACAGGTGAGCTTCAGTCATTCAATCATTTCATATAAATGAACCCCATCTAGTGGCGAAACATACAAATAATATGGCCGCTGGTGGCGGAACATACAAAATATGTCCCCATGGTGAACGTGTTCAGGCATTAAGGGCAATCTCTGGGGAAGCCCTGGGAGTAGAAAGCAAAATTGCATAGACCCTCTTTTTCCAATTGATGTCATAAGGACACCTGGCAGGTGAATGGTCGTCCTAGCAGCACTTTTGTCATTCTCATGTGGCGAGTGTGCATCTGTCTGCTGTGCTTCGTTAGGCAGATAACTCTTCCTCACTCAGAAACAATGTAAGTGGAACTCTCGTCATTCTCACAGGTCATGACTCACCTCCGTGTCATCTACGAACGCATGAACCAGTCTCTGTCGCTGCTGTATAATGTCCCCGCAGTGGCCGAGGAGATTCAGGATGAAGTCGGTAAGTGAGCTCTTCTTCTTTTTTTTTTTTTTTGATTCATCTTTTATTGTGTTTTTTTAATTATGTAAATAATTTATTTATATATATTTCAGATCATTGTAATCCCCGGGGGTCCCCAACCACTTCCCCTCCCTGGCAGCTCCAGCTGGTTCCCCCCCCCCCAGTTGTGTATTTTCATTTGATTGTCCATATCTTAGTGAAACCATTTGGTTTCTGTCTTTTTCTTTCTGACTTTTTTCTGCTAATATGATTTCTTCTAGGTCCATCCATGTTATCATAAATTCATGGAATTTGTCATTTTTAATTGATGCGTAATATTCCGTTGTGTATATGTACCACATCTTTTTCATCCATTCATCTGTCTTAGGGCATTTGGGTTGTTTCCAGGTCCTTGCAGTTATTAATAGTGCTTCAGTAAACATCTGAGTGCAGGTGTCCCTTTGTAACCACATTGAGGTCTCTTTTGGGTGGATTCCCAGAAGACCTGGGTCAAATGGTAGTTCCATTTTCATTAGTTTGAGGGTCCTCCTCACTGCTTGCCATAGTGGCTGGACCAGTTTACATTCCCACCAGCAGTGTAAGAGTGTTCCTTTCTCTCCACATCCACGCCAGCACTTGTTGTTGCCTGTTTTTTTGATGTGGGCCATTCTTACTGGTGTAAGGTAGTATCACATTGTGGTTTGGATTTGCATTTCCCTGTGATTAATCTTTTTATTGTGATTTAATAACCATTATAAGATGGGTACATTAATTAAATGATAATTCTATGCTTAATCTTTTTTAATTTTTTTTATTATTTTACATCGTTATCTACTCCGGGATTCTCCCAACCATCTTATCACCTGTGAACCATCGTCTTAGTCTTTTGTGCCCCTCCTACTCCTGCTCCCCACCCCCCATGCTCCATGCTTCAGTTTTGCTGAGAGTTAGTTTTAAATTTTTCTTTTCTGTTTGCTGTCCCTATATCCCTCATATAAGTGAGACCATCCAGTATTTCTTTTTCTTTCTTTTTAAAGTTTTTTTAATAAATAATTTATTTATATATAAAGTTTACATCTTTGTAATCACTGGCAGTTCGCCCATTGCCTTCCATCCCTGACCGTTCCCACCCTCTCCCGCCTCCCCCCCACCGCCCAGTTGTGTACTTCAGTTTGGTTGTTAGTTTGTTCTTTTTCTTTCTGACTTATTTCCACTAACATGATTTCTTCTAGCTCCATCCATGTTACTGCGAATGACTTAACTTTGTCTTTTTTGATTGATGAATAATATCAGCTCTTCTTTTGATGTTGTCCCTGTGGACGATCTTTTCCCCTGAAGGAAAAAAGCATGGGCATGAGTTCTTCTTCATCTAGAATCACTGTTTTCCTACCACATGGAAGGAAGAACAGATTCTCTTTACAGTGAAACTCTTGGGTGAAACTCACCCTCCCTGTAGTCCCTGCATCTAAGTATCTCTACTCAGAAGAGTGGAGGAATGTGACTTGATTTGCAGTGTATTTGTGTAATTATGAGCCACTTGTTAGCATTTTGCTTGTTAGCAGTTTCTAATTTGATCAATCTTGTAAGGATCACCTTGAGATGCTTTAGTGTTTCATCATTTAATAAAAGCAACCTTTTCTTCATCTTTCAGTTCTGTATTACCCAACCTTTATGAGTACTGTAAGCCCATTTAACAGATGAGAGAGCTGAGACTTACAATATAAGTAATTTACTGGCCATTGCAGCACCAGTCCTAAATAACACAGCAGGAGCGCAACACTCAAACTTTGAGGTTATCATTCTACCACTAACGTACAACTATCTTGGACCCTCCCCAACCCAAAAAGTTAACCCTGAGTATTTTCTAGCCATTATGTTGTTTAAACTTAATTGACATATGGGCCCTCTTATCTTTTATTACACTTCATTTCAAAATGGCCAGCTACTTACCAAAAGTTGGAGAAATAAAGTATACAGCTCCAGCAACCACATCAGCCACTCACCTCAGTCGTGACAGGAGACATAGCCCGCATACATGACCAATGTCAGGCACCCACACTCCGTCACATCCCTCATTTCCCAGTGACATTTGTTTCTATTTTGTGTAAGTTCTCCCATTTTGGTTTTTCTTGGAAAGGGAATAAGTATCTCATAATTCTCTGCAACCCTCCCACACATCCACATTTGTTTCATTTCACCTCACAAAAGCACAGAGGTGGTGTAAGGCTAGCGACATTTTCCTCATGAGGATTGTATGTGCGCTGTGCAGACTGAGAAAACCAGCACAAGGCAGGTGGCACAGCCTCTCTTAGTGAATCCGCCCTTTGTTCACTGGGTTGGAAATAGATGCAGGTTATCTGAAAGGAAAACACCCAGGATTTGTAGGTGTTCCAAGAATTCCTCCTTTGAAGTACCCGAAACACCGCTTGGCTGGCTTTTTCCATTTTGTGCCAGTGTTATTTTACTCTTTCTCTTTCAACTTAATGCGTCCTTGTCAGAGTTGTTGTTTTTACTGTCAAGCATGAGGCCTGTATCAGGGATGATGATCTGTTCAATCCTGAGCATTCAGAGATGAAATCAAATCTACTTCAGGCTATAGGCTTGAGAAGAATTTATTAAGTCTTCTAAGCTTTTGTTCAGGAAGAAGCACTGGTGTTGAGCGAAATCTTGAAAGATAGTACAGAGTTTTTGGTGGACACCAGGAATTGAAGATTCCTAATTAATTTTTTACTCTATTACATTTTCTGTTTTTTAATTGCTTTTTGTTGCTGTAGAAGTAAGGTGATATATGGCATGGTTTATGATTTAAGGGTATAGATTCACATCTCTGCTGAGGTATGTTACCTTACCACACCCACCTCCAAAATGCCCATAATCTACCACTCACTATTGGGCTTCCTTCCCCCTGTATTCACCATTCCATACCCTACCCTTACACCTGTTGGTTGAACTCTGCAGATTTCTACTGTTTGATTCTGTCTGTTCCCTGTGTGTGTTTCTCTGCTCCCTGCCTATGACTAAAATCACCCATTACATCTTTCTCCATTTGATTTATTTCATTTATCATAATCCCCTCCAATTCCATCTGTTAAGTTTCTTGAAGAAATACATATACCTGTGAGGTATATCTGTAGGGCAAAAATTGATCAGGAACTTTTAAAAACATTGTTGAGGTGTATGGGAAAATTGCCCACTAAGTTATGAAAGGGACAAAAATCAAAGAAATCATCACATTCTATAAAACTGAAGCACAGATCTTCTAGATGGAGATGTTTCTACCTTATAAGTGTCTTAACAAGCGTATTTTCTCAATGCTAAGGAGAAACTAAGGGATTGTTATAATACCAACTAAAGGAGGAATAAGCCACTGTAACAGACTAGAAAGCTGATGATAATATTTAATTATTTATGACTGTTCCTAATTAAATTATTAGAAGGTCTTATCTTCTTATTCCCTAATAGCCTACTGAAAGTAGTGACCGTGGCTGAGTCACACATTCAGAGAGTAGATGGTAACTCTGATAACTGGGGTATTGCAAAATGTCCAAAAGTAGAGCAGAACAGACCACCTCAAACCTCAGTTTCAAAAGTTGATTTAGATTATTAGCATGATGGAACTTCCTAGAAAAAGAGAAAAGCTCACGTCGTAAGTTGGATTAAGAGCATATGATTAAGAAAACATTTTTGCCATTTTAATTCTACTAGATACCAAATCCTGAATAAGAATCTTTTGAAAGTAATCTTTCTTGCCCCCATTTTTAAATGGGTATTTCCTGTAGGAAGAATTAGCGTTCATGAGCTTCTGTTAATTAGACAAGTGACCCGTTTCAGTTCCTAACACCCAAGTTAATGATGAGAGTTCACTGGGGAGAGTGACTTTTTTGCATTTGGTTTAGTTACCTTCTATAATTAGTCTTCAGTTGAAGGAACATTTGAAAATAACTGTAGGAATAGAGATGAAACAAAATTGACCATGGGTGCAACTTGTTGGAGCTGAATGGCATTTGGGAGTTCTTTGTAAGATTCTCCTTTGTGTATATTTTGTGTATGTCAGAAGAAAGGGGGAAAGTGGAAATTGATGTCAGATTTGTAAAATATTGTGCATGACTGATGCAAGCATGGGACTTCACAAGCCCATGAGTTCCAGCCCTTGATCTTATCACCCATGTGCTTTTCTGAGCAATCCCACCTGGTTATGCTACTTTACTGTTAACTTCAGTTAATGTGCAGTTCATAGGTCTACAGCACCTTAGTTTCCACATTCCAGGCATATCTTTCACATTATGAGAATGTCCTCGTGTGCTGCTTAAACTCCAGTGAGTATGCAGCAAGGAGAAATCATTATATACTATATGAGTAAAGTGAAATTGACTCATTTCATAATCTCTACTATGAGTTCTCTTGGTTAACCTATACTTGACTATGACACCTTCTCCTCTTCCACCCATAACTTCCTACCAGTCTTGACTCCTATGTATTCTGCCTCCTGTATTCACGTGGAATCCAATCTCTGTACATGCACACTGTTAACTCAGATCCACATCCTTTCTCATGGGTTTCCAGAAACAACCAGTCATCCTATTTCATGTCTTACAGTGGCCCTCTTCTACCCAATTCTTCCTTTACAGGGCCACTCAACTTCCCTGCTAGAATGTAAATAAAAACTCCACATGGTTCTGCCTTGCTTGAAAAGTAGCATCCCTCAACACTCAACTATAGTACCCATGCGCCTGTAAACCCTTGACTAATTTGCATAGAGAGCAAGATGGAAGAGCTGGCTCTTGAGGGACAGCCATGTGACTGATGAGCAAGTGCCTATTAATGATGATGTTAATTGTCCAGGCTATTAGGAATGTCATCCTTGAGGTCTATGGCCACACATACGTTTATTCAGGTGATTTAAGGAAAACCATGCAACTAACCTCTGGCATTGTGGATCTTGTTTGTAATTCACAGTAGAGGAGTCTTAGGAAACCCTAATGTCACTGATTCATTCATTGGCAGTGATGGCACCCTAATGGAAGAACCCCAGAGAGATGTCCATCACATTTGCTAAAGTGATGAAGGTGGACTTGGAGTCTAGCTCTGCCTGAATCCAAAATTCTTGTTCCCTCTGCTATCCATTCTCCTCTCTGCATCTCCACCTTTATATCACACTCTACTTTGTATTTAATTATTTGTTTACATGTCCACTAAATACCCATCAGGGGAGCTCTTCTGGGCCACATCAGATGCAAAGATCAGGTCATCTTTGCATCTTTGGACTCAGTGGATCTAGTACTTAGATATTTGTCCTTATAGGCAAGTTTGAAGTAAATCCCCGAGTTGCAAGATAAATGCTCCTATACATGGATTGATCAGATGGACTCTTAAACCCAAACAACCCTAACAAACCCTGAACTAATACCTTCAGTACCTCCTTCAACACCTAGAACAGATTGGCACAAAACAAATCTCTTTCCTCTATTACAATATTCTCTAAAGTCCTAACTGATCCAGCTAACAAAATGGGTGCAGTAGACAATGATGTCAAAAAAAGTAAGGCGAAGTGCAAAGGACTATATTTAATACTATTTTACTGTATTGTCCTCTGTCATCTCCATGACAGTCTTTGGTTATCTCCCCAACTCAAATACATTGACACTTAATTTCTTAAGTATACTGTCCAGTTTTTCAGCTGCAATCTGAGGCTATCTATTCTATTTATTTCAAAAGAAGTAGGAATTATCCAAACTGCCCTATTTCATTGTTTTATAAAACTTCCCTTTTATTATTTTGTAATAACTTTTCAGTTCTGTTTGAATAACTATATGTAAATTTCCATGCATTGCATTTATTACTTAATATTTCTCTAATGTTAATGTTATTTGCATGCAAATTATGAAGTTTTATTGCAAAGAAAGGCTAAGGAGTTGCTTGTCAAGGGGAAAAATCCTCTTATTTAAAGTAACTTTAGGATTTTTTTTCCCCAACAAACGATAGAACCATTATTTTCATGAAAAGTGCCTCCCATTCATTGTCCACATTCCCATTTTAATCATCTTTTAACCCTTGAGCCAGCCAGAGTCCCCTGTACACTATTGTTCAGTTCAACCTTTGCTCTGTCAGATTGCTGTTTCAAAATGATGGGGTGTTTTTGCACTTGGTAACCTTCCTTAAGTCTATGCTAAAAGAATTGTATTCTACTGTGAGGTGATTTATCAAAGACCTTCATTTTGCAGCTCCCTCAAGGCTAAAAATACTGAAGTTCTCAATTGAGAGATGGCTGTTTCATAAAAGGCTATTATGGCAAGTTGGTGGGGGATGGTGATGGGGAGGAAACAGGGAAGAAAATCATATGGGTTCAGACCCTGTTTTCTTTCCTTTAATTTAAAATTCAAAATTAATAGAAACATGAATTATTACAAACCAGATGTTGGAAAACTGTCACTGAACAAATCTGTAGTGAAAGGGGCAGAATTGAAATATGAGAGAGGAGATCAAGAATTTTGCAGTTATGAAAGATTATTTGTAATTTTTTTTATGATTTTGCTGTACCACTTGGTTAGATTTTCTACTTTAGGGGAAAATACAGCATGCTGATGTCAGAAACAGTATCTCCATTTTCTGGTCCTCACATACCATGTAAGGCTTATGAGGCTTATGAATTTAATGCATCCAAAGTAGGTAGGGTCAAAATAGAGTTTTTGCAACACCTGCCAGAAATAAGATGATGGCACATTCAATACTAATTTTTACGTATCCTTAGGTATCATTGTTAGTCAAGAAAGGCCATCAAGAGAACAAAAATCATAGGTACGAGTAAACCAACAAAGAGCTATGAACTTACTCTGCTCTTTGTCTTTGCTTTTAATAAGACATGTCTTTGGTGTGTGTAAATTTTATGTTTTATAGGTGATTTAAGTATTCAGAACACGTGTGTTCTTTGAATAGCCTCACAACTTTCTATTCCTCCCTTTCCCAGCTGGTGTTACCAGAACTGCAGGTTTGACTATATTTGCTAACCTACTTCTCAATGTCTATCTTTATCCTTCCACTGCCCACCCCTAAATAAGACAATTCTTCCAAAATTCTTTTGGAATTCTTCCACTTATTTTTTAAATGAAAATATATTTCACATGAATCTTTATATAGAAAACATGTTCATCTTCAAAATGGGAAACTATATTATGACATTAGTTCCCCACTTTTCTAAAGCTCTGACATATAAAGCTTTACAAACAAAGCAGCATAGTGCAGTTCATCCCTCAGACCCAGTTGACCCAAATTCAGTTTTAAGAGGTTACCTACCACCCCTAGGGTTTAACTCACCCATCTGATAACAGTGATTTTATTTATCTATTTTTAGCACTCTCTTTGGGTGTGATATGCAAACTCTTTTCCTTGCTTTTGAGTTTAGCTATTGAGTCTATAGAGTGTATATGTCATCCAGATGATCTCTGGAAGTCACTGACAAAGTCCTTTAAAAGCTGCCATAAATAAATGATTGGCATATGTAAACTATTCATGAAAACTGACTATCTTTTATAGTTTCCCCTTCTGTCAGACAAATATTTTCTGGTTTTGTATTTCTGAGCTGTAATTTTGCTGGAAAAGCCAATCATCTAGGACACTTTCTAGGAAGAATGGATGTCAAGAGGCTTCATTTGAAAAAATCTATCATTCGGGCAGACAAATTGTTGACAAGATGTACAATTCAGGGTGATATATTGATCTTGTTTATTGTGTTCCAATGAACTGAACATTAACTGTGTTACTTACTTCATATCTTTCATGACTCTCTGCCTTCCCCAGTTCAAACTCAAAATATGGAGGGAGGGAGGGAGGGAGGGAGGGAGGG